>CM053035.1:63873431-64003908 GCA_028564925.1 Lithobates sylvaticus | reverse complement strand
CCAAAAAAATCTATTTTTAAGCTTTTTGGAGAACATAGGGAGGGGTTATCACCCCTGTAACATTTGCTGTCTTTGCACATCTGTTCAGAACATGTCACCTCACTTTCCGTCCCAATGACAAATGTTTTTGGAAAAGTGGGGTTTTAATTGAAACAAGGATTGGTGATAAAGCATCAGTAGAGAGGAGATACCTTTTTCCCAAATTAAATCTAACAGGATAGAATTTCCCTTCCTAGGGGTAGATTTCCTCTCACTTCCTGTTTTCTCTTTCCGTTTGCAAGTAGGAGTCGTTTGTAAGTTGGATGTTTGAAAGTAGGGGCCTGGCGTATATACTCTGCAGAAATTTGCCCTATTAGATGTTGGTGTAGCCACAAGACTGGTGGGCACAGGAATGGGCCCTGCTGTGAGTTAATAGATCAAGATTTGTACTTGCATGCACCTGTTGAACCGGGCAGAAAAATTGGGCCTTTGGTGGTGGTGGTGGTGGTGGTGGTGGACGGTGTTGCCACAAGACTGTAAGCTCTCACAGTTACTCTTGGTGGGCGCAGGAATGGGCCCTGCTGTGAGTTATTAGATCAAGATTTGTAATTGCATGCACCTGTTGAACAGGGCAGAAAAATTGGGCCTTTGGTGGTGGACGGTGTTGCCACAAGACTGTAAGCCCTCACAGTTACTCTTGGTGGGCTCAGGAATGGGCCCTGCTGTGAGTTATTAGATCAAGATTTGTAATTGCATGCACCTGTTGAACAGGGCAGAAAAATTGGGCCTTTGGCGGTGGTTGTGGACGGTGTTGCCACAAGACTGTAGGCCCTCATAGTTACTCTTGGTGGGCGCAGGAATGGGCCCTGCTGTGAACTATTAGATCAAGATTTGTAATTACACGCCCCTGTTAAACAGGGGCTGAAAAATTGTGCCTTAGACATTGGTGCTGGTGCCACAACACTGCAACCCCTCACAGATACTGTACTCTTAGCACAGCAATGAGACCTGTTGCAAAGCATTGCCTAAAAATTGTAATTACACGCCCCAACAGGGGCTGAAAAATTGTGCCTTAGCCACTGGTGCCACAACACTGCAACCCCTCACAGATACTGTACTTGGAGCACAGCAGTCACACGTGTTGCGAAGCATTTTTTAAAAAAAATTGTAATTACACGCCCCTGTTAAACAGGGGCTGAAAAATTGTGCCTTAGGCACTGGTGCTGGTGCCACAACACTGCAACCCCTCACAGATACTGTACTTGGAGCACAGCAGTCACACGTGTTGCGAAGCATTTTTTAAAAAAAATTGTAAGTACACGCCCCTGTTATACAGGGGCTGAAAAATTGTGCCTTAGGCACTGGTGTGGTGGCATGGATCATTGAGGAGGAGGAAGAGGATAGTCAGTGAACATAACAGGACAGTCACTCAGCATCAGCATAGGCAGTCTTGAAGGGATGTGACATTATAAATTATTCCGTTATATCCGCTTCAGGTGCCTGGTAGCTGGTGGTGATCCAAGACTGGCCCACACCAAAGAACTTTTCTGATAACGTGCAGAGGCAGCGCCATGCACAGGCGGAGCTCTGCGGTATTGTACAGTTGCTGTGCTGGCCTCTAGCTGGCCTCCAGGGGGCATCCTGCCTTGTTGGACATGTGACGCTGCATCCTCCTCCTCCTCGTCCTCCTCCTCATCCTCTCTCCCTCCAGGCACCCACGTGGTGTCAGTGACCTCATCATCCCCTCCCTCTTCACCACTAGAGCAAACCTGGCAGTAAGCTGCAGCTGGTGGAACAGTACTGCCAGATTGCTGTCCTTCAGCATCCCCTCTCTCTGCGCGCACACTACTGACTTCCTCAAGCCGAGCCTTCGAATCGTTGGGCATCCTCCTGGAGCATGTACCCAACACTGTGCTCAAAGAGTTCGGGGGACTCCTCAGGAGGACATGGTGGGTCTAGGGAAGGGGTGGCTGATGATGCCATTGAGTACGCGTTGGCAGCTGCTCTGCCAGTACCCTGAGCCTGGGTGAGAGAGGATGAGGAGGATGAGGAGGGCTTGGTCATCCATTCTACCAAGCCTTCAGCATGATGCGGCTCCACATGTCCAGCTGCCGAAAACAAAGACGCGCGTGTCCCATGGTCACGTGCTGATGACGATGCACGACCACGGCCACGTCCACTAGAAACAGAGCCTGCCTGCCCTGTGTTCTTGGCTCTGCACGCTCTGCCTCCCCTTGGCGGTCTTCCAGCCATTGTAGTCGGTAGTCCTGTGGGTGCTGCTGAGAAGAAAATATAGGAGCTCTGTGTGATGCCACCAACACACTAGAAGTCCTATGGGTGCTTCTGGGAAGAAAATATAGGAGCTCTGTGTGATGCCACTAACACACTAGAAGTCCTGTGGGTGCTGCTGAGAAGAAAATATAGGAGCTCTGTGTGATGCCACTAACACACTAGAAGTCCTATGGGTGCTTCTGCAAAGAAAATATAGGAGCGGGTAGATACAGAGTCAGAATATTGAAGGAAATAATGGACCGTTTAAGGAAAATGATAAACAAACTTGGCAAGCGTTTGTCCTCAAACAAGCTCTTAAAGTGTGTTTTGTTGAACACTGCAGTTGAGCTCTTTGGTTGTATGAACTCAAATTTAGATGAGGATGCCTTGTCATGCACAGCTGCAGAGAAAGAGAGTCCCGGAGCAGAAGGAGAGAAAAGGATTAGCGCAGGGACTACATGACAGGTGGGGACAGCACAGTCATCATATTGGAAAAGAAAGATTTGTCCCCTTTAAGAAAAGGGGAGTGGCTGGAGCAGGGGAGGCGCTTGGGTTAGAAAGCTAGGAGAAAGGAGGGGAGTGACATCATTAGGGAGCGACGGTGGAGAAGATTACACTGACTCTCACTGCTCGTTCTCCCCATCCCATGCACTACAGGAATGGCATCAGAGGAGGCATTCCTGAGCAACAAGAGCAGCGGCACAGGGGGATAGCCTGTGGCTATCACGAGGCTGGCAGCGGAGGAGGCATTCCTGAGCACCCGAGAGCAGCGTCAGCGGCACTGGGGAACTGCCAGTGGCAAGCACGGGTAAGGGGCCAGTCGGTATGGAGAGTGGTGAGCGGCGGTGGAGAGGATTACACACACTCTCACCGCTCGTTCTCCACAATCCATACACTGCAGTAATGGCAGCGGAGGCGGCATTACAGAGAGTGTAGAGCGGCAACACAGGGGGATTGACTGTGGCAGTCTGCATGGAGAGGAAGCGGCGCCAAAACGAAGGAGGGGGGACCAGTGACTCCACGTGCTCGGCGGTCATTACCGCTGGAGCACTGCAGCATGACACCCCACCAGGGGAGCAGTGGCCGGCAATCACAGCTAGGGAGAGGGAGAGGACATCCATCCCTCCAGCGAACAGCAACCCCCAGGGATCCAGGAAAGGGGTTCCAGCCATAGACAGCGTGGGGACAGGATCGCAGGAATGGGGGAACGCAGCTCAACACATGGCTCGCCCACCCCCCCCCCCCACAGGAACAGGTGGCCAGGGTTGCAGGAGAGGGTCAGAGCAACCAGTCGGCCCAGCGAGGGAGAGACGTGATGCGGGTCAGGCGGCAGGGTTAGCCCGCTGTCCCACGTGACCGGACGGAGGACAGGTGAGCAGGGTGAAGATGGGAGCGAGGTCAGAGGTCGTACAACGAATGCCTAGACCAGGAGTAGGACCGGGAGCCCAGCAATGCGGGCACCGAGCTAGTCTGGGGCGACAGGATGGAGAGAAGGACGGGAACAACAACGCGGACCCCCCCCCCCCCCCCCCTGGCAAACCAGAGCAGGACCCTCTGGGGGCGCAGCCATGGATCGTTCGTCCGAAGGATATCAACGACAGATCGGAGAGGGACGAGAACCAGGCATCGGTGGATTGAAGAGTGGCGGCTGGTGGGCCCTGTCCTGGGCAGCCCGGTGAGATTGATCCTTCCTTATCTGTTTCTTCTTTATAAAAACAAGGGGTAGATCAGGGTGGTATGCAGGGTCCCCGAGTTAGGGCAGTTCTTCAGGGACAGGCAGTTAAAAAGGGGTATATGTGGTGAGCTTCACGTTAGTGCCGGTAGGGGAATTCCAGCTGGGTAAGAAAGACGCAGAGATATGCTATTACGCGTACCTTTTGCACGGCAAACAATTTTCGACAGCAAATGGCCGCCAGACAGTTGAGGGGGATTACACGGACATTAGCTTGTGTAGGAAGCGTAGGACAGAGGTGCAGGCTCCTACTCAACTTCAGGCGGGGGCGGGGCGTACCGCATCCTCGGGGCAACCGAAAGCTGGGGTTTCCAACACACAGGTTATGGCCACGGGGTTTCCCATGCACTGGTAGGTGGTTCAGATTAAGAGGGATGGCGTCGGTAGAGGGACCGGACGCTTCCTTTTTCTCCGTAAATACCCCGACCAAAAAGCGGCTCAGTTGTTGGAATCAGGTTTCTCGAGCGGTTTCAATACAAGACTCATTAGCATAGATTTTACGTTCGGCCCAACTATATCCGACTGAGGTCAAACTCAGAGGCTCAGAGCTGTGCAGCACCTTTCCTTCCAGAGGGAGGTTGGTTAAGGATCAGATTGCTCCATAGGGGTGGGCGGCAACGTAGACGGGCAGTGATATCACAGGTTTGGGCAGGGGTCCCTGCGTTCGAAAGCGGATATTGAATCAGCTTTCTGGCTTTTGCCAGTTCCTCCAGACAGTATGACACCTTCCAGGTACAGCCTGGCAGACAGCAACTATGTGGATCGTTGTCTCCCGAGGAGAGGCGCTATTTCACACGCTTTTCCGAACACGTTCACCCCCCTTGGTGGAATGGGTTGTACGGTACGTCCCCACGTTCAACTTGGTCAATATCACTATCGGGATGACTTCAGATGCATTTTGGGGCCTCACATCTACCATTGTTTTCCTGGGAATTGGAGTGTATTCGATTGGGAAGTCATGGGACCATTACTAGGCGCAAGTTCCAGCTTTGTCAGCTTTGTCAGTTACGATCGTTGGGGGGTAAGCAAAGAATTTGGCTTGCCGCATTCTTCACAAGGGTAGAGTTTGGCCACTGATGGCCGGCAGCACCCGATGTAGTCAGGGCTCCGTAGCAGCTATAACAAGCACTCTTGGTAGTGTGACATACATTAGCTATTTTCTTGCTTTGCTGTGACCTAATTTTGGGTGATTCCATATTTTACCAATAAAGGCTTTTGAATTTCTCTTGGAGTGCGGCCGTTCAGAGTCCTTTGCATCTTCAAGGCTCTGGAGCACCTTTTGGGTCTCAACAGTGAGCACAGAGGGCACTTGCGAGGGGGCAGGGGGCAGGAATTCCTGGAGTAGTTCAGGGGCACGCTTTCCGTAGGCCTGGTCCCTTCATGGATTGTGATTTAGATGGTTCACATACGCTTCTGGCTCCACAAGCTATCGGGCCTTCTTTAGGGAAAATGCAGCGCTGCTTTTGCCACACGGCGTGGGGCCTTGTTCTTGAGGAATTTTGTTCTCTTGGTACTGCTTCTGATTGTAATAGTATTTGAAACGTAGGGGGTATCCTTCCTGAACTTAAAGGTGCATCTCATTTGTGGCAACCTGGGGGGAGCAGTTGGTAATTACTGGCCGGCAGCGTTCAGGCCGGTGGTCCAGTAGTTGGTTATATTGGGGCACTATGCGGCTGGCAAGGGAACGATTTTGATTACGCTGTACATTTTCCAGGTATTGATAACACCTGGGCGAATGCTTTGTATTGTTTTTCAGTGTGCCCGGTGCTGGGAGCGGGCACCAGACGCAGAACTACACGGGTCACCTGTTCTGACTTAGGTGGAACTTTGCCTTGGGGATCGCAGCACAGGGGATTCAACGCCCCGCTTTTGCGACAACTTGGGGGGGGGGCTATTCCACGGTAGGGCAGTAATGTGCAGCAGCGGCACCGCCTCCGAGGGTTTAGAGGTAGCCTACGCAGGTCTCTAATTGTTCGGCACATGGGATTTGGTAAGGTATATCGGCAGCGGTCAGTGATTGGTAATTGGCAGGCTTGGCCTTTCTTTGCAAGGTACGAGACACCCAGTTTCCATTGACATGCTACGTGGCCTAATGTCGCAGCTGAGCAACATTTGTAGCTCAAAGTATAAGTTTGCCCGATTCCGCTTGGCCTTTGCCCTGGCTTTCTTTACAACGGTCTCTAGGGGACGGCTGGCGTGTAGGTCATTGTGTGGGCAGCGGGTCATTTGCAAGACTCGGTCAGAAGGTGGATATGGCGGTTAAAAGAAAACCGGTCAGACCGGTAAGTACATGCGATTGGTGGTGCGATTGGTGGTTTCCAGACTATGGAGTCACACAGTCGTCCGGTACGAGGAGCATAATCTTTGGGGACATGCGGCCCGGGTTCACGGGCCCTGTGCGGTTACATAGCAATGGGTCGTCCTTGCCAAGGTTCCAGTTCATAGCCGGGTTTCGAAAAGGGTTGACAGCGGCGGCCACATAGGCTTCCAGGGCCGGCATCAGTATAAAATAGATAAGCTCATTGGCAGGTGGGACTCGGACAGATTTTAGTTTATATTCGCCCACAGTCAGGGCAGAATTGGTCAAAAGATGGGTTGCGGGTCCTTATTTTGGTTCAGCATGGGGGAAATCGCTGGTTTGGCTGTCATTTGGGTTTATAAGTGCAGAGGTTGGCCAAGTGCATCCTGGGGTCACTCATGCGTTTTTTGCGGTGGGCCAGAAGAGCTTATGTTTTACCAACGGAGGCTGTGGGCATCCCCAGCCAGTAAGTTCAGCCGAGTTGGTTATTGTTTGGTCAGATATGGCGGGGCAGTACGCCTTAGTCAAAAAAAAAAAAAAAAAAAAAAAAAAAAAGGTTTATGTGACCCGAGTGTCAGAAACCATGGAAGGGAGTTGGCTTGTGATTAGGAAAGGGGGTGGAATTATACATCATACAGAGCTGCAGGTGGATACAGGGCGGTATCTTGGGAGAGATGGAACCGATCTTTGGGCTCTAGGTTTGCAGGGAGGCATACAGCGAGCAAGGAGGGTGTGGAGGCGCACGCAAGGGTAAGGTTTTACCCCTTTCGTGCTGTGGCAGGGGTTGGGTCTTTGGAGGAGGAGAATATGGATGTTATATGCATATATAACATGGTTGTTACCCATCTGTGGTATGGGGTTAACATGGTTGGTACCCATCTGTGGTATGGGGGGTAACATGGTTGGTACCCATCTGTGGTATGGGAGTAACATGGTTGGTACCCATCTGTGGTATGGGGGTAACATGGTTGGTACCCATCTTGTAGTATGGGGTTAACATGGTTGGTACCCATCTTGTAGTATGGGGTTAACATGGTTGGTACCCATCTTGTAGTATGGGGTTAACATGGTTGGTACCCATCTTGTAGTATGGGGTTAACATGGTTGGTACCCATCTTGTAGTATGGGGTTAACATGGTTGGTACCCATCTGTGGATGGGGTTATCAGGTACCTTCCGGTCAACGAGGGGTTGACCCGGAAGGGGGTAAAAAGGTAGGTCACTGCGAAATCGAGTACCGTCTCCGGGTCTGGGGGCTCGCGACTGGAGGCCAAAAAAGTTGAAAGAAGTTCGTCGCAGTGACCAGTGGTTTGTGTTACCCTCGAAGACCCCAATAGGAAATAAAAGTTGGTTTAAGAGTTATTTAAAATGTTATTTGTTTAATTGAAAGTAATTGTTAATAAAAGGCCGTCAAGGCCATTTACTCCAAGATCTTGTCATGTCATTTGTGAGGGGATTTGGAGGGTTGGATATTAGGTTTAACGGGTAGCTTAAGCGACTGTGGTTAGGTCCTTCACATGTCAAGAGAGTCCCGGAGCAGAAGGAGAGAAAAGGATTAGCGCAGGGACTACATGACAGGTGGGGACAGCACAGTCATCATATTGGAAAAGAAAGATTTGTCCCCTTTAAGAAAAGGGGAGTGGCTGGAGCAGGGGAGGCGCTTGGGTTAGAAAGCTAGGAGAAAGGAGGGGAGTGACATCATTAGGGAGCGACGGTGGAGAAGATTCCCACCCACCCTCCCGAGTATGGTTAATTATAATGGGGGGCGGTAAGGACAGCCCGTGGCAGTGGTTGGGTCTTTGGAGGAGGAGAATATGGATGTTATATGCATATATAACATGGTTGTTACCCATCTGTGGTATGGGGTTAACATGGTTGGTACCCATCTGTGGTATGGGGGGTAACATGGTTGGTACCCATCTGTGGTATGGGAGTAACATGGTTGGTACCCATCTGTGGTATGGGAGTAACATGGTTGGTACCCATCTGTGGTATGGGAGTAACATGGTTGGTACCCATCTGTGGTATGGGGGTTAACATGGTTGGTACCCATCTTGTAGTATGGGGTTAACATGGTTGGTACCCATCTTGTAGTATGGGGTTAACATGGTTGGTACCCATCTTGTAGTATGGGGTTAACATGGTTGGTACCCATCTGTGTATGGGGTTATCATGGTTGGTAACCATCTTGTAGTAAGGGGTTAACAAGGTTGGTACCCATCTGTGGTCTGGGGTTATCAGGTACCTTCCAGTCACCGAGGGGTTGACCCGGAAGGGGGTAAAAAGGTAGGTAACTGCGAAATCGAGTACCGTCTCCGGGTCTGGGGGCTTGCGACTGGAGGCCAAAAAAGTTGAAAGAAGGTTTGTCGCAGTGACCAGTTGTTTGTGTTACCCTCGAAGACCCCAATAGGAAATAAAAGTTGGTTTAAGAGTTATTTAAAATGTTATTTGTTTAATTGAAAGTAATTGTTAATAAAAGGCCGTCAAGGCCATTTACTCCAAGATCTTGTCATGTCATTTGTGAGGGGATTTGGAGGGTTGGATATTAGGTTTAACGGGTAGCTTAAGCGACTGTGGTTAGGTCCTTCACATGTCATGTCTTGCATTTTTTTAGGACTCGGCTATGTACATCTGCAATATGTCCCATTGATCTAAATGTATAGGGGACCTCTAGCCAGAATTTATATTTACAAAGTTCCAAGTCACAGCTACTGTCAGACCTACTATTGCCACCTACTCCACTAGGCACATTGGGGTTGATTTTACTAAAAAAAAATTGGTGCAGCTCTGCATGGTAGCCAATCTCCTAATGTCGGCCTGTTTAAGCTTTGACCAAAAAAAAAAAAAAAACTGCAAGCTGATTGCTTTCTATGCAGAGCTGCACCAGATTTTGCACTCTAGTCAATCAACCCAGTCTGCTCCTGATCATCTATCTTTCTCCTCCTTCACAAAAGCTCACTGATTAATACCTATATGGTTCAGAGATCCCTAGTAATTGGTGCGTAATACAATCATTGATTTATAGATGTGATTAATTAGAATTACACAAAAATGGAGGTTTATATGAACAATGGCGTGACGTGACAAAGACGTATTTCCTATTTCAACCTAATTGTCTTGAGACAACACATGTAATATGTAGATTTTCGTATATATGCGGTCACGGCTTGTCTTTATACACATGATGGGTATCTAAACCCAATTTTTCAAAGATGTACGTCGGCAGAATGGCACAGACAGGCATAAGGGGGTACAGGTACGTCACTTTGAATATGCCGCCTTGAGTCCGGTCCCGGGTCCCGCCGACTCGATTGCCGCGTGGATACCCACGATCGTCTCAGGGGGAGGACGAATGGGGAGATGCGGAAGTAAACAGCATCTCCCCGTTCTGCCTAGCAACAAGTGACACTGATCTCTGCTCCCTGTAATTGGAGCAGAGATTAGTGATCACTAACACACAGCCACGCCCCCCACAGTTAGTAACACGCCCCTAGGACACACTTAACCCCTACACTGCCACCCCCTGGTTAACCCCTTCACTGCCAGTGTCATTTACACAGGAATCAGTGCATTTGTATAGCACTGATTTCTGTATAATGACAATGGTCCCAAAAATGTATGAAAAATGTCCGATGTGTCCGCCATAATGTCGCAGTCACAATAAAAATCGATGATCGTCGCCATTACTAGTAAAAATCAATTATTAATAAAATGCCACAAAACTATCCCCTATTTTTTAAACGCTATAACTTTTGCACAAACCAATCAATAATCGCTTATTGCAATTTTGTTTTACTAAAAATATGAAGAAGAATACGTTTATAATCTAGAGAGATAAGCTATGGGGGGTACCTCGTCCTACTGAATGTACAAAAAAAGGAACAAGAGGGGGTTTAGCCAACCTGACGGACTATCGCGGTACCTGAACAAAGTCGGATATTCAATACTGTATAGTTTCTAAAAAGTAGATTTTTATTATAACAAAGTAGAAAAAAAGAAGAATACGTATCGGCCTAAACTGAGGAAAACATTTTTTTATATATATTTTTGGTGGATATTTATTATAGCAAAACGTTAAAAATTCGTTTTTTTCAAAATTGTCACTATTTTTTGTTTATAGCGCAAAAAATAAAAACCACAGAGGTAATCAACAACCACCAAAAGAAATCTCTATTCATGGGGAAAAAAAGGACGTCAATTTTGTTTGGGAGCCATGTCGCACGACCGCACAATTGTCAGTTAAAGCAAAGCAGTGCCGGATCGCAAAAAGTGGTCTGGTCTTAAGCCAGCAAAATGGTCCAGTCTGAAAGTGATTAAAGAGTTTTCTCATAGATTTCAGCTCCGACACTTAGTCCTTTTTCCAATGCTTTATTGACAAAAAAACATTCCAATAGAGGGATGTAGGGTTAAGGGGAATTCAGGTAACTGGATCCAGCAACCACCGCATAGGCCTCTCTCACTGACCTAGCAGCCCCTTGCGATGCTCGGTCATAGTCTCTGCCACAGACTTGAAGAATTAGTAGAACCCTTGCACAAACCTCTGCCACAGGATTGTGTAACCGGTAACTTTTGCAATGTCAAAAAAACAGAGGCAGCTCTAGACTTTGTGAGGCCTTAGGGAAAACTTAGGCATGAGGCCCCACTCACACCCATAATGGGAAAAATAATATAGGTGATAAATATTAACTGTATAACTGCATATATTAACAGCCTTAAATCCTCTGAACTCACAGTTTATATAGTTTTCTCAGACCAATTATTCTTTAATCAAATATCATTAAACATAGGAATTTTCTCTCTCTCTCTATCTATCTATCTATCTATCTATCTATCTATCTATATATATATATATATATATATATTGTACAGGACGCCAATGTTGGGTCCTGGATGGGTGCTATATAGCACCAGTATTTGGGTTGTGGTCCCTTTAAGGGAATCACAGCATTGTTCAGGGGGTCACCCAAAATTAGTGAGGGGTTCTGGGATTAGCCAAGCAGGAGAGGACTGACTCGCAGTCCTCTCTATATTAATAGTGGGTTATTTGGGACACGGAATTTGTGAGGCTCTGAAGTGATATTCGGGTGGGAAAGAGCCTCCCTCCATGACTACAGGGATTCAGCACACAGGGGGTTAAGGGCCTCCAGGAAACAGCTCATAAGACAGGAAGTAGGGAAGAGTTGATGGTGAGGAGGAGTAGGTGATTACACCTGTCGGATGAGCTGTGTTGCTGTTTGGAGGCTGCTAAAGACTCAGCAAGGACTTTAAACCCTGGGGTGAAGACCCAGCTACAAAAAAAATGTATGTGTTTTCCTTTATTTTGTTTTGTGCTGAAGATAAACAGACTTTATTTTATGCTGAAGATAAGCGGACTTTGTTTTGTATTTTTTTGCCTGTGTGCTGAAGGAAGCCTTATTTTTGATTTTCTTACAAATAAATGTCTTTTATTTTAAGTTTAAACGGTTTATGCACTTAATGCCTGTGAAGCTTTTTTCCCCAAAGTTTACAATATATATATATATATATATATATATATATTACACGCACGCAAATATAGATCAAATTGTGCAGCTGCCTACTCATTATCCTCAGTGCTGTCTCCTGAATGTGAAATAAATTTGTCAACACAGTATAAAACAAATAAAAATAACAAAACACTTTACAACATATTCTTGCACATAACCTGTTTAATGTAACAACAAGCATGCAACTAGTGATTTTTTTTTTTTACAAAAATGTAAAACATAAAAACAGATAAATATGTAACTTTGCATATTTTCTCAGTAGTGCATGGAACATAAGAGGTATAAAGTGTAATATTTTTCCAAGTAACATAAAATAACTTTGTTTCTTGCATTCTTCAGAAAAACTTCAATAAAAAAAAAAAATTAAATTAAATTGGAACTTTAGTCAGAAAATTAAGTCCTGCTAGATCCCTTCAGGCCCCTTTTGCAGGTATAGCTGTGAAATATTTTACAAATAAGTGTCTATACTGTTTAAAATTCAGTAGTACACGGTCTCACCTGCTTTGCACATGCTTAGTTGCTCTCCATTTTTAGATACTGCCGAGTTTGTAGAGGCCAATCTGCTGACAGCCTTAAAGTGGAATTAACCACTTACCCACTGGGCACTTAAACCCCCTTCCTAACCAGACCAATTTTCAGCTTTTGGTGCTCTCACACTTTGAATGACAATTACTCAATCATACAACACTGTACCCAAATGAATTTTGTGTCCTTTTTTTCACACAAATAGAGATTTCTTTTGGTGGTATTTAATCACCGCTGGGTTTTTTATTTTTTGCGCTATAAATCAAAAAATACTGAAAATTCGGTTAAAAAATAAAAATAAAAAATTCTTTGTTTCTATTAAAATTTATTGCAGAGTATTGGCGAGTATTGGCAGAGTATTGCAGTGTTGCACAGTGCTGGCAGAGTATTGCACAGTGCTGGCAGTGTAGCTGTCACTGACCAGCGCTGTGGGCACTACACATCCAGCCCACAGCTCTGGTCCCATCTCTCCCCCTCCTCCGCTTCTCCCCTCTCACTGTACCGATCGGTGCAGTGAGGGGAGGGAGGAACCGGAGTCATGACGTGACGCCGGTTTGTGTACATGTGATCGCTCCGTCATTTGACGGAGCAATCAGGTGGTAAACGGCCGCTATTAGCTATTATGATTGATAACTTATCAATGTAATGCTTCTTCATTATCAGCAGGTTTAGGGAGAGGGTAAATAACACTGTTGTATTAGTTAACTGTAATAGAGAAGGTGGTGCACCATTCTAGTTTTACTGTTTGGCAGAGGAATATGAATCATAAAAATGGGTGCACAGAATTATAAATCTTTTGGTAGATGAAAAATTTCACGTGTGAATAGCTGTTTGCCTGGCGTTCATTTTGAAAGCAGAACTGCTGCAAGATAAATAAAAATAAAATAAAAAATAAAATAAAAGAAGCCCTCCAGTTTGAACGACAGCCAGCCTCATTCAACGGCCTTCCTCAAAGCCCACACTGGAATGTACATGCCCTCAGCCTGTCATTGAACAAGTAAGGAGAAGCGGCACAATGATGATCCCACCCAGTGGAGGCTGGTGCTCAAAATGTTTGGAAAAAAAAAAAAAAAAAAAAAAAAAACATCAATTGCAGCCTCACTGTGCCCCATCAAATGCAGCCTCACTGTGCCCCATCAAATGCTGCCACTGACTGTGCCCCATCAAATGCTGCCACTGACTGTGCCCCATCAAATGCTGCCACTGACTGTGCCCCATCAAATTTAGCCTCACTGTGCCCCATCAAATGCAGCCTCACTGTGCCCCATCAAATGCAGCCTCACTGTGCCCCATCAAATGCAGCCTCACTGTGCCCCATCAAATGCAGCCTCACTGTGCCCCATCAAATGCAGCCTCACTGTGCCCCATCAAATGCAGCCTCACTGTGCCCAATCAAATGCAGCCTCACTGTGCCCCATCAAATGCAGCCTCACTGTGCCCAATCAAATGCAGCCGCCACTGTGCCCAATCAAATGCAGCCGCCACTGTGCCCAATCAAATGCAGCCGCCACTGTGCCCAATCAAATGCTGCCACTGACTGTTCCCCATCAAATGCTGCCACTGTGCCCCATCAAATGCCGCCACTGTGCCCATCTAATTTTGCCAGGGGAGAAATTACGTGCAGCCGGTCTGGAGAGTCAACGTCCACTTATGGTGGCGCCAGTCACCCCAGCCAAGCATGCCCATAATTTTTACAAGTGCGGCACTACATACAGAAAGCCGGCTGACCCAGGGGCTGTATTTGCGGGAGCCGGGACTAGGGAGGATGGGTCGGGGGGGCTTTTTTCATGCGGGCGGCTATTTTGGTGCCCCTGCAAAGTGCCACTCTAGACCTGGGCTTTGTCGGCCTAGGTCAAGACACAGTACTGAGACAGGGTACAGACCATGAGACAGACAGGGTACTGGGGACAGACCGTGAGACAGACAGACAGGGTACTGGGGACAGACCGGGTACTGGGGACAGACCTTGAGACAGACCTTGAGACAGACCTTGAGACAGACCGTGAGACAGACCGTGAGACAGACCGTGAGACAGACTGTGAGACAGACAGGGTACTGGGGACAGACTGTGAGACAGACAGGGTACTGGGGACAGACTGTGAGACAGACAGGGTACTGGGGACAGACTGTGAGACAGACAGGGTACTGGGGACAGACTGTGAGACAGACAGGGTACTGGGGACAGACTGTGAGACAGACAGGGTACTGGGGACAGACTGTGAGACAGACAGGGTACTGGGGACAGACTGTGAGACAGACAGGGTACTGGGGACAGACTGTGAGACAGACAGGGTACTGGCAGGGCCGGATTAACATAGGGGCTATTGGAGCTGCAGCTCCAGGCCCCTTTCTCAAGATAGACCCATCTGCCCAAAAAAAAAAAAACGATCGACTTTGAGGGTGACCAGGGCGACCAGGAATCAAAAAGACCCCACATTTGGGAGGTAGGTAGCTAAAGACCTACCCCAGCACTGGTTAAAATATGGGGCTGCTATCATCTATGGTTTCCCAGATACGGGGCTGCGCAGCCAGTCAGAAGCTACATACAGAGCGGCCAGTTTAAATACAAGCTGGAACACTCTGCAGCAGACTGAGAGGATGAACTCACAGTGCTTATAATAATAATTAGTATATTACTTATGGTAATTAACCCTTGCCACCCAGGCCAATTCTGACACTTCTCTCCTACATGTAAAAATCATCATTCTTTTTGCTAGAAAATTACACAGAACCCTCAAGCATTATATATATTGTTTTAGCAGACACCCTATGGAATAAAATGGTGGTCTTTGCAACTTTTTATGTTACACAGTATTTGCGCAGCACAGTATTTTTTATTTTTTTTGTATACTAACCGATGTTTTACATTTTTTTTTTTACAGGTTACATGTTTAGAGTTAGAGGAGGTCTAGTGCTAGAATTATTGCTCTTGCTCTAATGACCGTGTCGTATGTAACATGTGTGTATCTGGCTCTGATACTAGCCAGTGCCTCACCAGCCACTGACTAGTATCTCTCCCCAGCCTGTCCCCACACACCCTCTCATCTGCTGACCTGTGAATGGGGGAATCACTCCTGCAGTGTTATTGTGTTCTGCCAGTGAATACAATGATTAGTGTTGCTAACTATAGCTGGCAGCACTGATTGTTTTGGGGAAAACCTGACAGGCTGGTTGTACTCAAGTAGGTTAATAGGTTGACTTGTGTAAAACCAGCTAGCCCATACATAGATCGACTATGGCTGGTCTCTGATTAATTGGTGTAATTTCAATCCATGTATGGCCCGCTTAACCACTACGCAGTCCCTAAACATCCTTCCACAAACCTTTACATTTTTCCTTCCCAGATTCCTTCATGAATGCATGAATGAATGATTTGTATAGCGCTGCAAATGCGAACTGAATCGCCTCAAGGCGCTTGTCTGCTCTTGTTGTCCTGCGATATTAGAAGAGGTGGGTCTTGAGTTTTTTCCTGAAGGCCTGATGGTTTTCTTCCAAGTGGATGTTGTTTGGGAATTCCATAGCCGAGGTACCTGTACTGCGAATCTTAGTTCTCCCTTCGATTTGTAGCGAGCTTTGGGGATGAGAAGGCGGTTCTGGTTTGTTGATCGAAGGCTGCGATTTAGTATGTATTTTTCTATTTTCTCACAAAGGTATTGAGGAGCATTTCCTTGTGTACATTTGTGGGTGAGGCAGAGGGTCTTGAATGTGATCCTATCTTTTACCGTGAGCCAATGGAGGGTTCTTAGGGATGGGGAGATGGATTCCCAGGGTTTCTTTCCGGTGACTAGTCTTGCTGCTGTGTTTTGGACGACTTGAGTTTGCGTAGTCGAGCCATGAATTGATGATAGTTCCTACTACAACTGCTTTCTCCTTTTCTGGAATGAATCGGATGAGTCTGCGAAGCATGCGGAGGAGATGATGGGATCCGCTGATTATTGATCCTATTTGTGCCTCCATGGTCATCTCTGAATCAAAGATGACTCCGAGGCTTTTGGCTTTGGTGCTTGGGAGGATGGTCTGTCCAAGGATGGTCGGTGGTGTCCATGGGGTCTTGAGGGAGCTAGTGGTCATCCTCCTCTCCTATACCCTTCATCCTCCCCTCTCCTATACATAGTGCCCACTGTCATACTCTCCACACTTCTCTCCTATACATAGCACCCACTGTCATATCCTACACACTCCTCTCCTGTACATATTGCTCACTGTTGTACCCTCCACACTCCTCTCCTGTACATACTGCTCACTGTCATACTCTCCACACTCCTCTCCTATACATAGTGCCCACTGTCATACCCTCCACACTCTTCTCTTATACATAGTGCCCACTGTCATACCCCCTACACTCCTCTGCTGTGCATACTGCCCACTGTTATACCCTTCACATTCCTCTCCTGTACATAGTGCCCACTGCCATACCCTCCACACTCCTCTCCTGTACATAGTGCCCACTGTCATACCCTCCACACTCCTCTCCGGTACATACTACCCTCTGTCATACCCCCCACACTCCTCTCCTGTACATACTGCCCACTGTCATACCTCCACACTCCTCTCCTGTACATACTACCCTCTGTCATACCCCCCACACTCCTCTCCTGTACATACTGCCCACTGTCATACCCTCCACACTCCTCTCCGGTACATACTTCCCTCTGTCATACCCCCCACACTCCTCTCCTGTACATACTGCCCACTGTCATACCCTCCACACTCCTCTCCGTACATACTACCCACTGTCATACCCCCCACACTTCTCTCCTATACATAGTGCCCACTGTCATACCCTCCACACTCCTCTCCTATACATAGCACCCACTGTCATATCCTCCACACTCCTCTCCTGTACATAGTGCCCACTGTCATACCCTCCACACTCCTCTCCTGTACATACTGCCACTGTCATACCCTCCACACTCCTCTCCTGTACATAGTGCCCACTGTCATACCCTCCACACTCCTCTCCTATACATAGTGCCCACTGTCATACCCTCCACACTCCTCTCCTGTACATACTACTCACTGTCATACCCTCCACACTCCTCTCCTGTACATACTGCCCACTGTCATACCCTCCACACATCTCTCCTGTACATAGTGCCCACTGTCATATCCTCCACACTCCTCTCCTGTACATACTGCCCACTGTCATACCCTCCACACTCCTCTCCTGTACAAACTACCCTCTTTCATACCCCCAACACTTCTCTCCTCTACATAGTGCCCACTGTCATACTCTCCAAACTCCTCTCCTATACATAGCACCCACTGTCATATCCTCCACACTCCTCTCCTGTACATAGTGCCCACTGTCATACCCTCCACACTCCTCTCCTGTACATACTGCTCACTGTCATACCCTGCACACTCCTCTCCTATACATAGTGCCCACTGTCATACCCCCAACACTTATCTCCTATACATACTGCCCACTGTCATACCCTCCACACTCCTCTCCTGTACATACTGCCCACTGTCATACCCTCCACACTCCTCTCCTGTACATACTGCCCACTGTCATACCCTCCACACTTCTCTCCTATACATACTGCCCACTGTCATACCCTCCACACTCCTCTCCTGTACATACTGCCCACTGTCATACCCTCCACACTCCTCTCCTGTACATACAACCCACTGTCATACCCCCCACACTTCTCTCCTGTACATACTGCCCACTGTCATACCCTCCACACTCCTCTCCTGTACATACTGCCCACTGTCATACCCTCCACACTCCTCTCCTGTACATAGTGCCCACTGTCATACCCTCCACACTCCTCTCCTATACATAGTGCCCACTGTCATACCCTCCACACTCCTCTCCTGTACATACTGCCCACTGTTATACCCTCCACACTCCTCTCCTGTACATACTGCCCACTGTCATACCCTCCACACTCCTCTCCTGTACATACTGCCCACTGTCATACCCTCCACACTCCTCTCCTGTACATACTACCCACTGTCATACCCCCCACACTCCTCTCCTGTACATACTGCCCACTGTCATACCCTCCACACTCCTCTCCGGTACATACTACCCACTGTCATACCCCCCACACTCCTCTCCTGTACATACTGCCCACTGTCATACCCTCCACACTCCTCTCCGGTACATACTGCCCACTGTCATACCCCCACACTCCTCTCCTATACATAGCACCCACTGTCGTACCCTCCACACTCCTCTCCTGTACATACTGCCCACTGTCATACCCTCCACACTCCTCTCCTGTACATACTGCCCACTGTCATACCCTCCACACTCCTCTCCTGTACATACTGCCCACTGTCATACCCCCAACACTTATCTCCTATGCATAGTGCCCACTGTCATACCCTCCACACTCCTCTCCTGTACATACTGCCCACTGTCATACCCTCCACACTCCTCTCCTGTACATACTGCCCACTGTCATACCCTCCACACTCCTCTCCTGTACATACTGCCCACTGTCATACCCTCCACACTCCTCTCCTGTACAAACTGCCCTCTGTCATACCCCCAACACTTATCTCCTATACATACTGCCCACTGTCATACCCTCCACACTCCTCTCCTGTACATACTACCCACTGTCATACCCTCCATACTCCTCTCCTATACATAGTGCCCACTGTCATACCTCCACACTCCTCTCCGGTACATACTGCCCTCTGTCATACCCCCCACACTCCTCTCCTGTACATACTGCCCACTGTCATACCCTCCACACACTCCTCTCCTGTACAAACTACCCTCTTTCATACCCCCCACACTTCTCTCCTAATACATAGTGCCCACTGTCATACCCTCTCCACACTCCTCTCCTGTACATACTGCCCACTGTCATACCTCCACACTCCTCTCCTGTACATAGTGCCCACTGTCATACCCTCCACACTCCTCTCCTGTACATACTGCCCACTGTCATACCCTCCACACTCCTCTCCTGTACATACTGCCCACTGTCATACCCCCAACACTAATCTCCTATACATACTGCCCCACTGTCATACCCTCCACACTCCTCTCCTGTACATACTACCACTGTCATACCCTCCACACTCCTCTCCTGTACATAGTGCCCACTGTCATACCCTCCACACTCCTCTCCTGTACATACTGCCCACTGTCATACCCTCCACACTCCTCTCCTGTACATACTGCCCACTGTCATACCCTCCACACTCCTCTCCGGTACAAACCACCCTCTTTCATACCCCCAACACTCCTCTCCTCTACATACTGCCCACTGTCATACCCTCCACACTCCTCTCCTGTACATACTGCCCACTGTCATACCCTCACACTCCTCTCCTGTACATACTGCCCACTGTCATACCCCCACACTCCTCTCCTGTACATACTGCCCACTGTCATACCCTCCACACTCCTCTCCTGTACATACTGCCCACTGTCATACCCTCCACACTCCTCTCCTGTACATACTGCCCACTGTCATACCCCCACACTCCTCTCCTGTACATACTGCCCACTGTCATACCCTCCACACTCCTCTCCTGTACATACTGCCCACTGTCATACCCTCCACACTCCTCTCCTGTACATACTGCCCACTGTCATACCCTCCACACTCCTCTCCTATACATACTGCCCACTGTCATACCCTCCACACTCCTCTCCTGTACATACTGCCCACTGTCATACCCTCCACACTCCTCTCCTGTACATACTGCCCACTGTCTTTCATACCCTCCACACTCCTCTCCTGTACATACTGCCCACTGTCATACCCTCCACACTCCTCTCCTATACATAGTGCCCACTGTCATACCCTCCACACTCCTCTCTTATACATACTGCCCACTGTCATACCCTCCACACTCCTCTCCTGTACATACTGCCCACTGTCATACCCTCCACACTCCTCTCCTGTACATACTGCCCACTGTCATACCCTCCGCACTCCTCTCCTGTACATAGTGCCCACTGTCATACCCTCCACACTCCTCTCCTGTACATACTACCCACTGTCATACCCCCCACACTCCTCTCCTGTACATACTGCCCACTGTCATACCCTCCACACTCCTCTCCTGTACAAACTACCCTCTTTCATACCCCCCACACTTCTCTCCTATACATACACCCCACTGTCATACCCTACACACTCCTCTCCTGTACATAGTGCCCTCTGTCATACCCTCCACACTCCTCTCCTGTACATACTGCCCACTGTCATACCCTCCACACTCCTCTCCTGTACATACTGCCCACTGTCATACCCCCACACACCTCTCCTGTACATACTGCCCACTGTCATACCCTCCACACTCCTCTCCTGTACATACTACCCACTGTCATACCCTCCATACTCCTCTCCTGTACATACTGCCCCCACTGTCATACCCTCCACACTCCTCTCCTGTACATACTGCCCACTGTCATACCCTCCACACTCCTCTCCTGTACATACTACCCTCTGTCATACCCCCCACACTCCTCTCCTGTACATACCGCCCACTGTCATACCCTCCACACTCCTCTCCTGTACATACTGCCCACTGTCATACCCCCCACACTCCTCTCCTGTACATACTGCCCACTGTCATACCTCCACACTCCTCTCCTGTACATACTGCCCACTGTCATACCCCCCACACTCCTCTCCTGTACATACTGCCCACTGTCATACCCTCCACACTCCTCTCCTGTACATACTACCCTCTGTCATACCCCCACACTCCTCTCCTGTACATACTGCCCACTGTCATACCCTCCACACTCCTCTCCTGTACAAACTGCCCACTTTCATACCCTCCACACTCCTCTCTCCTGTACATACTGCCCACTGTCATACCTCCACACTCCTCTTCTGTACATACTGCCCACTGTCATACACTCCTCTCCGGTACAAACTACCCTCTTTCATACCCCCCACACTTATCTCCTATACATACCGCCCACTGTCATACCCTCCACACTCCTCTCCTGTACATACTGCCCACTGTCATACCCTCCACACTCCTCTCCTGTACATAGTGCCCACTGTCATACCCTCCACACTCCTCTCCTGTACATAGTGCCCACTGTCATACTCTCCACACTCCTCTCCTGTACATACTGCCCACTGTCATATCCCTCCACACTCCTCTCCTGTACATACTGCCCACTGTCATACCCTCCACACTCCTCTCCTATACATAGTTCCCACTGTCATACCCTTCACACTCCTCTCCTGTAATTACTGCTTACTGTCATACTCTCCACACTTCTCTCCTGTACATATTGCTCACTGTCTTACCCTCCACACTCTTTTCTCATACATAGTGTCCACTGTCATACCCGCTACACTCCTCTGCTGTACATACTGCCCACTGTCATACCCTTACACTCCTCTCCTGTACATAGTGCCCACTGTCATACCCTCCACACTGCTCTCCATTACATAGTGCCCACCGTCATACCCTCCACACTCCCTCTCCTGTACATACTGCTTACTGTCCTACTCTCCACACTTCTCTCCTGTACATATTGCTCACTGTCATACCCTCCACACTCTTCTCTTATACATAGTGCCCCACTGGGATGGGAGCTGGAGACTGATGGAAGTGAGCTGGAGAGCACCGGGGGCAGAAAGAACAGGGGTGGGGAGCATGGGGGGCTGGACAGCACTGTGGGGGGTGGGGAGCATGGGGGAGGGGGCTGGAGAGCACTGGGATGGGAGCTGGAGACTGATGGGGAGAGCACTGGGGGCAGAAAGAACAGGGGTGGGGAGCACGGGGGGGCTGGACAGCACTGTGGGGGGGCTGAAGAGCACTGTGGGGGTGGGGAGCACGGGGGGGGTTGAGAGCACTGTGGGGGGTGGAGAGCCCTGGGGTGGGAGCTGGAAACTGATGGGGAGAGCTGGAGAGCACCGGGGGCAGAAAGAACAGGGGTGGGGAGCACAGGGTGGCTGGACAGCACTGTGGGGGGTGGGGAGCATAGGGGGCTTGAGAGCACTGGGGTGGGGGCTAGAGAAGCATGGGGAGAGCAGGGGGGACAGAAAGAACAGGGGTTGAGAGAACTGTGGGGGGGGGGAGCACTGGGGGGAGCACAAGGAGAACTGAGGGGGGATAGGGGGGATCAGCAAGGGGGCGGCATATAGAGTAAATGACCTTTCTATATTCCCCCATGCAGCCGCTGAATGCTTGATTCTCCTCCTCTCCCTCCTCCAAGCATTCAGCGGCTGCATGGAGGAATATAGAAAGGTCATTTACTCTATATGCCGCCCCCTTGCTGATCCCCCTATCCAAGCACACAGGGCGGGCTGTACTCACAGGCATCTCTCCTCCTGTGATCTCGGAGCTGGCTGGGTCTGTGTTCTGCAAACCGCTCACCGCGCTGTAACACGGTCCCACCCCCCTAGACCGGCTGTGTGATAGGTGGATTCTATCTACTATCACACAAGCCGGTCTAGGGGGGCGGGACCGCGTTACAGCGCGGTGCGCAGCCGCAGAACACAGACCCAGCCAGCTCCGAGATCACAGGAGCAGGAGAGAGGGAACAGTGCTGCCGCAAAGCGGCCCCAGGGCAGGCAGCCTGCCGGGAAATATCCCGGTAGGCCAGTCCGGCCCTGCATACTACCCTCTGTCATAACCCCCCACACTCCTCTCCTGTACCTACTTCCCACTGTCATACCCTCCACACTCCTCTCTGGTACAAACTACCCTCTGTCATACCCCCCACACTCCTCTCCTGTACATGCTGCCCACTGTCATACCCTCCACACTCCTCTCCGGTACAAACTACCCTCTGTCATAACCCCCCACATTCCTCTCCTGTACATGATGCCTTCTGCCATACCCTCCGCACTCCTCTCATGTACATAGTGCCCACTGTTAGACCCTCCACGTTCCTCTTCCTCACCTGCACATACTTCCCACTTTTATACCATCCATACTCCACCCCTATGCCTCTTAACCACAAAAACAGTTCTTTAAAATTATACTGAATATCCTCAATGTTACCAGCTCTAGAATGGGCACACTTTTGTTAATTCAACTAAAGAAAATCTCAGTCCTCATATTTGTTCTGCCCCATTATTCGTACTTATTTAATTTTGTGATTACTACTGTGATGTATAGAGGAACATAGGGGATGTCAGCTACTCTAAATATAGCACTTGTAAAAAATCGTCCCTGAAAATATTTTTGAAATGTTGGCAACTATGCACTTAGGCACTGCTCAAGGGCCACAGGGTCAGTAGGGGGCCACATGAGAGGCTTGTGTGATATTAAAGCGGTAGTAAACTTTTCTAACATTACTAATTTTTAGAGGCCCTGAGGTAGATTATGCCATAATGTCCAGTGCTGTGCTGTGATCAATCTGGCGGGGCCCGGGCGCTTCCATCTTCACCCGGTCTTCCTTCTGGGTTCTGTGCCTTTGGTCACTTGCCTTGGCTGGGCTGCGTTGATGTCATTCCCACGCATGCTCATATGCATCCTCTGTCTCTCATTCCCCCCTTTCTCTCTCATCCTCCCTCCCTTACCCCTCACCCCTCTCTCATTCCCTTTCTCTCTCTCATCCTCCCTCTCTTTAATGTAATTTGTTGTAGCAAAAAATTGTTTGCATATTTATTTATTATTTATAAAAGGCCCCACCAAAATCCTCAGCACCAGGCCCATGATGTTCTTAATCTGGCCCTGGGTACTGGGGACAGACCGTGAGACAGACAGGTACTGGGGAGAGGCCGTGAGACAGACTGGGTACTGGGGAGAGGCCGTGAGACAGACCGGGTACTGGGGAGAGGCCGTGAGACAGACCGGGTACTGGGGAGAGGCCGTGAGACAGACCGGGTACTGGGGAGAGGCCGTGAGACAGACCGGGTACTGGGGAGAGGCCGTGAGACAGACCGGGTACTGGGGAGAGGCCGTGAGACAGACCGGGTACTGGGGAGAGGCCGTGAGACAGACCGGGTACTGGGGAGAGGCCGTGAGACAGACCGGGTACTGGGGAGAGGCCGTGAGACAGACCGGGTACTTGGGACGGGTACTGGGGACAGGCCGTGAGACAGACTGGGTACTGGGGAGAGGCCGTGAGACAGACTGGGTACTGGGGACGGGTACTGGGGACAGGCCGTGAGACAGACTGGGTACGGGGGAGAGGCCGTGAGACAGACTGGGTACTGGGGACGGGTACTGGGGACAGGCCGTGAGACAGACTGGGTACTGGGGAGAGGCCGTGAGACAGACTGGGTACTGGGGAGAGGCCGTGAGACAGACTGGGTACTGGGGACGGGTACTGGGGACAGGCCGTGAGACAGACTGGGTACTGGGGAGAGGCCGTGAGACAGACTGGGTACTGGGGAGAGGCCGTGAGACAGACTGGGTACTGGGGAGAGGCCGTGAGACAGACAGGGTACTGGGGAGAGGCCGTGAGACAGACCGGGTACTGGGGAGAGGCCGTGAGACAGACCGGGTACTGGGGAGAGGCCGTGAGACAGACCGGGTACTGGGGAGAGGCCGTGAGACAGACCGGGTACTGGGGAGAGGCCGTGAGACAGACCGGGTACT
Organism: Lithobates sylvaticus; assembly: GCA_028564925.1. NCBI lineage: Eukaryota > Metazoa > Chordata > Amphibia > Anura > Ranidae > Lithobates > Lithobates sylvaticus. Next base: position 63,979,080 of record CM053035.1, on the reverse strand, counting down.
GGGGAGAGGCCGTGAGACAGACCGGGTACTGGGGAGAGGCCGTGAGACAGACCGGGTACTGGGGAGAGGCCGTGAGACAGACCGGGTACTGGGGAGTGGCCGTGAGACAGACCGGGTACTGGGGAGAGGCCGTGAGACAGACCGGGTACTGGGGAGAGGCCGTGAGACAGACTGGGTACTGGGGAGAGGCCGTGAGACAGACTGGGTACTGGGGACGGGTACTGGGGACAGGCCGTGAGACAGACCGGGTACTGGGGAGAGGCCGTGAGACAGACCGGGTACTGGGGAGAGGCCGTGAGACAGACCGGGTACTGGGGACAGGCCGTGAGACAGACTGGGTACTGGGGAGAGGCCGTGAGACAGACTGGGTACTGGGGACGGGTACTGGGGACAGGCCGTGAGACAGACTGGGTACTGGGGAGAGGCCGTGAGACAGACTGGGTACTGGGGACGGGTACTGGGGACGGGTACTGGGGACAGGCCGTGAGACAGACTGGGTACTGGGGAGAGGCCGTGAGACAGACCGGGTACTGGGGAGAGGCCGTGAGACAGACCGGGTACTGGGGAGAGGCCGTGAGACAGACAGGGTACTGGGGAGAGGCCGTGAGACAGACCGGGTACTGGGGAGAGGCCGTGAGACAGACCGGGTACTGGGGAGAGGCCGTGAGACAGACCGGGTACTGGGGAGAGGCCGTGAGACAGACCGGGTACTGGGGAGAGGCCGTGAGACAGACTGGGTACTGGGGACGGGTACTGGGGACAGGCCGTGAGACAGACTGGGTACTGGGGAGAGGCCGTGAGACAGACTGGGTACTGGGGACGGGTACTGGGGACAGGCCGTGAGACAGACTGGGTACTGGGGAGAGGCCGTGAGACAGACTGGGTACTGGGGACGGGTACTGGGGACAGGCCGTGAGACAGACTGGGTACTGGGGAGAGGCCGTGAGACAGACTGGGTACTGGGGACGGGTACTGGGGACAGGCCGTGAGACAGACTGGGTACTGGGGAGAGGCCGTGAGACAGACCGGGTACTGGGGAGAGGCTGTGAGACAGACCGGGTACTGGGGAGAGGCCGTGAGACAGACCGGGTACTGGGGAGAGGCCGTGAGACAGACCGGGTACTGGGGAGAGGCCGTGAGACAGACTGGGTACTGGGGACGGGTACTGGGGACAGGCCGTGAGACAGACTGGGTACTGGGGAGAGGCCGTGAGACAGACTGGGTACTGGGGACGGGTACTGGGGACAGGCCGTGAGACAGACTGGGTACTGGGGAGAGGCCGTGAGACAGACTGGGTACTGGGGACGGGTACTGGGGAGAGGCCGTGAGACAGACTGGGTACTGGGGAGAGGCCGTGAGACAGACTGGGTACTGGGGAGAGGCCGTGAGACAGACTGGGTACTGGGGAGAGGCCGTGAGACAGACTGGGTACTGGGGAGAGGCCGTGAGACAGACTGGGTACTGGGGAGAGGCCGTGAGACAGACTGGGTACTGGGGAGAGGCCGTGAGACAGACTGGGTACTGGGGAGAGGCCGTGAGACAGACTGGGTACTGGGGACGGGTACTGGGAACAGGCCGTGAGACAGACTGGGTACTGGGGAGAGGCCGTGAGACAGACTGGGTACTGGGGACAGGCCGTGAGACAGACTGGGTACTGGGGACAGGCCGTGAGACAGACCGGGTACTGGGGACAGGCCGTGAGACAGACCGGGTACTGGGGACAGGCCGTGAGACAGACCGGGTACTGGGGACAGGCCGTGAGACAGACCGGGTACTGGGGACAGGCCGTGAGACAGACCGGGTACTGGGGACAGGCCGTGAGACAGACCGGGTACTGGGGACAGGCCGTGAGACAGACTGGGTACTGGGGACAGGCCGTGAGACAGACTGGGTACTGGGGACAGGCCGTGAGACAGAACTGCCTGTTCGCCTGTTCAGCGAACAATTTGGGGTGTTTGCGGCAAATTAGAAAAGCCGTGAGCACCCTGTAAAAGTCTATGGGAGAAATCTCAAGTGATAATTTTAAAAGCCTATATGCAAGTTATTGTCATAAAGTGTTTGGGGACCCGGGTCCTGCCCCAGGGGACATGTATCAATGCAAATTTTTTTTTTTTTTAAACGCCCGTTTTTTCAGGAGCAGTGATTTTAATAATGCTGTGAAACAATAAAAGTGTAATATTCCTTTAAATTTTGTACCTGGGGGGTGTGTATAGTATGCATGTAAAGGGCGCATGTTTCCCGTGCTTAGAACTGTCCCTGCACAAAGTGTCATTTTTGCAGGAAAAAAAGCTACTTAAAATCACTTGCGGCTAATGAATTATCGGCTCCCGTAATACAGAACAGTCATTCATTGAAAGTCATTGCTAAAAAAAAAAGTGTGGGGGTTCCAACAAATTCAATTACCAGGCCCTTCAGGTCTGCTATGGATATTAAGGGGAACCCCGCGTCAAAAAAAATAAATGGCGTGGGGTCCCCCTCAAAATCCATACCAGACCCTTATCCGAGCACGCAACCTGGCAGGCCGCAGAAAGAGAGGGGGGGGCGAGAGCGTCCCCCCCCCTCCTGAACTGTACCAGGCCACATGCCCTCAACATTGGGAGGATGCTTTGGGGGGTCTGTGACCCCTCAAAGCACCATGTCCCCATGTATATGGAGACACGGGCCTCGTCCCCACAACCCTGGCCGTTGGTTGTGGGGGTCTGCGGGCGGAGGCTTATCGGAATCTGGAAGCCCCCTTTAACAAGGGGACACCCAGATCCAGGCCTTCCCCCTTGTGTGAAATGGTAAGGGGGTACAAAAGTACCCCTACCATTTCACCAAAAAAGTGACAAAAATTAAAAAAATTACAGGAGACGGTCTTTGACAATTCTTTTATTAAAGTCTTCTTTCATCTTCTTTCTTCTGGTCTTCTTCCTTCTTCCTTTCTTCATCTTCCTTTCTTCAAGCCTCACACAGCGGGAGCCTCCCATTGCGCGGAGCGGCCCACAAAGAGGAAGAGACGCCGTGGAAGAAGATGCCGGACAAGAAGACCAGGGCAAGAAGAAGCGGATCGGAGGAAGAAGAAGATGAAGAAACCGAAGGATGAAGAAAGGAAGAAGGAAGAGACCAGAAGAAAGAAGATGAAAGAAGAATTTAATAAAAGGAATTGTCAAATACCGTCTCCTGTCATTTTTAAAATTTTTGTCACTTTTTTGGTGAAATGGTAGGGGTACAACCCTTACCATTTCACACAGGGGGGGAGGCCGGGATCTGGGTGTCCCCTTGTTAAAGGGGGCTTCCAGATTCCGATAAGCCCCTCGCCCGCAGACCCCCACAACCAACGGCCAGGGTTGTGGGGACGAGGCCCTTGTCCCCATCAACATGGGGACATGGTGCTTTGAGGGGTCTCGGACCCCCAAAGCATCCTCCCAATGTTGAGGGCATGTGGCCTGGTATAGTTCAGGAGGGGGGGGGCACTCTCGGCCCCCCTCTTTTCCTGCGGCCTGCCAGGTTGCATGCTCGGATAAGGGTCTGGTATGGATTTTGAGGGGGACCCCACGCCATTTTTTTTTTTGGCGCAGGGTTCCCCTTAAAATCCATCCCAGACCTGAAGGGTCTGGTATGCATATTTAGGGGGAACCCCACGTCATTTTTCTTTTTTATCAATGACTTTCAATGAATGACTGTTCTCTGTATTACGGGAGCCGATAATTCATTTGATTTTAAATAGCTTTTTTTCCTGCAAAAATTACACTTTGTGCATGGACAGTTCTAAGCACAGGAAACATGTGCCCCTTCACAGGCATACTATACACACCCCCCAGGTACGAAATTTAAAGGAATATTACACTTTTATTGTTTCACTTTAAGCATTATTAAAATCACTGCTCTTTTTTTTGCATTGATACATGTCCCCTGGGGCAGGACCCGGGTCCCCAAACACGTTTTATGACAATAACTTGCATATAAGCCTTTAAAATTAGCACTTTTGATCTTGAACGTTCGAGTCCCATAGACTTAAATAGGGTTCTAAAGTTCACACAAGCTTTAGGTCTGTTCGCAGGTTCTGGTGCGAACCGAACAGGGGGGTGTTCGGCTCATCCCTACAGGGTACTGGGGACAGACCGTGAGACAGACAGGGTACTGGGGACAGGCCGTGAGACAGACAGGGTACTGGGGACAGGCCGTGAGACAGACAGGGTACTGGGGACAGACTGTGAGACAGACCACAAGACTGTGACAGTCAGGGTACTGGCCATGAGACCATAAAAAGACAGGGTAATGTATTATGTACAGAATGCATGATGATGTACTAGATGTACTGTACGTGCTCCTCGGTCCCCTACACTACTAAAGGCAGCATGAGAATGAAGCCAGTGACAGTTGATGTGGTCTTTGCGCTCCCTGGCCTCATGCAGTGCAATCTGGGAGTTGTAGTCTCTGCACAGGCACCAGAGGGCTAAGTCTGTTGTCTGTGCTGTGACGAACTACAACTCCCACCATGTGTTAGGGCCGCTGACTTGGGGAAATGCTAGGAGGACAGTGCTGCAGCGGTGGAGCCTGTTATTGGATATAGCCTGACGAGCTGAGATGATTGATGTCATCTAACTCGTCCGCAGCGGTGGAGGCTCATCAGCTCAGACAGGTGGCGCTGGCATCTATGTGCAGGCAGCACCCACCCACCCCCCCACCGGCAGCTGGCTTGCTTGTTCAAACGTATTGTCATGGTCCCTACCGTGCCAAGCAGACGGCCAGGCGGGGTCACATCCCAGGTGGCCCTGAACTCATGGCCTTCTGTTTAATGCTCCTGTTTCTTACCTCTGAGCCACACCTCTGTTCCTTTCAGCCTGCTTTCCAACCATGCCTAGTTCAGCATGAAGTACTGAGGGTGATACTCTGATTGCACCTGTCACTCTTGGATCAGCTGAGACAGGTTACCTAATCTGCTGGGTATAAAAGACTGCCTCACTCTGAGGGCCTTGTCAGTTCATTGTCTCATGTTTGCCAAGTGTTCCTGGTTTCTGTTGCAGTGTTCCAAGACTGACCCTGGCTCCGTTTATCGTTTATCCTGTCTTCCGCAATCCTTGACTATGGCTTTACCTTGACTATCCCTTGGCAATTTCCTGTTAAAGCCTCGTGCACAGATTCACAGCTCAGGTAGCTTCTTACCTTGCTACCGAGTGCTGTGTGTATTTGCAAGGGTGAGCATACATCTCTGCAATATGAATTCCAACAAAGGTAAGCCATTACACATAAACTGACACTGACCGTTCCACTTTGCGAGTCCCCACACTGTCTCCTGTCAGGCAACTTAGGAGGCAGCGGCCCGCAAGGCCCTTGTAAGGGGGGGCCTAAGGCAATCGCCTAATTTGCCTAATTAAAGAGCCGCCTCTGCAAAGTACAGTCACACAGTACCAGTTTATTTCAGCCGAACCGGCGGTACTGTGTGGTAAATGACCCGGGATGCGTCCTCCGACTGAGTCTCCAGGCTCTTCTAGAGGTACCAGCCTTGTTGCTCGGTTCTCTCTCTGAAAAGTCCTCCCCTGGATCCTCCAGTCACTTGGCTTCTTCCCGCAGGCAAGACAGCACAGGACCTCCCCTGGATCGGTAGGCCCCAGGACTTCTGGGCCTACCTTTCAGTAATGAAGCCTCGGGCCAGCCGGGCCCGAGACAATTTTGAACACAAGAAAAAAATGGTATATAGAAACGCTATGGGCGGAACCTCATCCTATAACATTAGAAAAAAAGGAAGAACTGATTTGTGGACTATATCGGTACCTGAACACAATGTGCAGACCAAAGAAAATATATATAAAATAGTTTATTAAGTACAAATATGAATAAAAAATCTACAATCTCATAAATCACATATAGATGAATATAAAGAGAACTTTTTACAAATGTCATATGATATGTCTTAAAAGCTAGTTGACGCGTTTCGCCCGGAGGCTTCTTCAGAACCAGATGGACATAATCATAATGTTAAAAAGGATCACGAAAATCTGGAAGATATAAGGCACAGAGATCAGGTCCATATAAAGCACAGCAGATTTAGTAGATACCAATAAAGTCAATCGTTATGGGTAATTTTAAGCAGCCTACCTTCAAATTATATGAAAGTCTAACATGGCCCCCCAATATAGGAGGCTCACGAAGACAAAATAAGAGATTATAAATATATATAAGGAGGCATAATACCCCTAAATAGAGGTGTCAGGAAATAATATCCATGCAGACAGGGGACCCAAGTCAATATTTGTGGTGGATCTGTAGGCAGAAACAGAGGAGTAGTCATATTACCTCCTTAAATAGGCCATAATATTATGGATCAGATAACATAAAACCAAATACACATACTATCAAAATAAAGGGCTCAAAACTACTTACATGTATGACTGCTAGATAAGCTTCAGGTTTAGAATCTAGCCTAGGTAGATTGGCTGGAACCAAGTTTTTCAAAAGGGATACAAGCATTGCCAGTCCTATAGAAAATAACCAATATGTCCGTATAAAATACAGATCCACCTTGTATGGTTTAGATTAGATATCAAGTTTGGTTGATATAATAACAAAGCAATACCTGAGTGTCAAACATTCAGGGATTGGCCCATTAGCCCATCATAGTCCAATAGTAGAAAAGGGTGGCCATACCCATGTATCTAATCGCACATGCAGAGAAAGGCTGAGCAGAAAAATATGGTTCCAATCAAAAAGACCCTCAAAATCTTGCCAGTCATTAGGAAGGGAAGAAAAAGGTATCACAGTAATGGTATCCTGGTAATAATGACCAACTAGCTGCCAATAACAGCCATCCATAATACTATAACAGGTGCTGGGTTGTAGTTTACCTTCCACCTTTATCATGTCCAGGAGACGCCGCTCACACTGACCAGTGTCCAGACTAGCTCCTTAAATAGGAGCATATTGGCGCCAAAACCGGATAATTAGATTAGGAACGCCCGCTAATAAAGACGTGGGCATGTGCGCATTAATACCCGCGGGGTGCGTGCGGGCGCGCACATCCAAACATCTCGGCTCACCAAGTGCCGGTCATAAAGATGCGCCGCAACAGACAGACAATGCGGCGCATGCGCATCAACATGCTAAATGCGCCATAGAGTATGGGATGCTTCTTATTAGGGACATTGGATGTGAACTTTCCGCATGAAGGATGGTGTTCCCTGCAGTTTTTTTCCTATACAGTGATGTATCAATAGTACCATTGTCTTGCTTATGTATGGTTAGGTCCAGAAATGGCAACGATCTCACATTGTGTTCCATTGTGAACTTAAGATTGTAGTCATTAATGGATATCTGTTCCATAAACTCCAATAAATCATCGAGGCTCGAATCCCATACTATGAAAATATCATCGATGTACCTGTACCAGCATTGAATGCTGGCCAGGTACATCGATAAATCAGGGTTAGAAAAAAGTGACCGCACACACCCCCCCCAGGAACAGGTTGGCGTACGATGGGGCACAACATGTCCCCATCGCCACCCCCTGCACCTGGCAGTAGTGGGAGCCGTCAAAGTAAAATATGTTTTTGGTCAGAATATGAGTCAAAAGTAGTATTATAAATGCATTATAGGGTTTATACGTAGAATCACTTTCATTAAAGTTCTCCACCACCGAAATTCCCAAGAAATGTGGAATGCTACAATAAAGTGCCTCAACATCAATGGATACTAGGATACTTGATACGGAAAATTTCTTATTATGTAATACCCTTAGCAGCGCTAAAGTATCCTTGAGATAGGAGGGGAGCCTGATTACGTAAGGACGTAAAAATGCGTCCACCAAACGACTTCCCTTCTCACCTTTTGGCTCCAATGCCAGATATGATCGGGCGTCCAGGGGGCTTCTGTATATTCTTATGGGTCTTTGGTAGTGAATAGAACAATGGTATTCTAGGGTAGACTATTCTAAGCACTTCAAAGATCTCTTTGTCTATTATTCCCTTGTTGTAGGTCTCAGTAATAATAATTTCATAATCATTATTATATGTTAATATCTCTTCCAGGGAAATAAGACAATACTAGTCCTTGTTGGATAAAATATCCAAACACATCTGTCGATATTTCTCAGTATCCATCACTACAACATTTCCCCCCTTATCCACCATTTTAATGGTAATTCCCTTATTATTATGCAATTGGACAATGGCTTGATGCTGTTCAAAGGTAATATTATTTTGTCTATCCAATTTGAAGTCAATATACAGAAGCCCCCTGGACGCCCGATCATATCTGGCATTGGAGCCAAAAGGTGAGAAGGGAAGTCGTTTGGTGGACGAATTTTTACGTCCTTACGTAATCAGGCTCCCCTTCTATCTCCAGGATACTTTAGCGCTGCTAAGGGTATTACATAATAAGACATTTTCCGTATCAAGTATCCTAGTATCCATTGACATTGAGGCACTTTATTGTAGCATTCCACATTTCTTGGGAATTTCGGTGGTGGAGAACTTTCTTAATGAAAGTGATTATACGTATAAACCCTATAATGCATTTATAATACAACTTTTGAAACCTATACTGACCAAAAACGTATTTTCTTTTGATGGCCCCCACTACCTCCAGGTGCAGGGGGTGGCGATGGGGATATGTTGTGCCCCATCGTAAGCCAACCTGTACCCGGGGGGGGGTGGGAGTGGTCACTTTTTTTCTAACCCTGATTTATCGATGTACCTGGTGAGCCTCGATGATTTATTGGAGTTTATGGAACGGATATCCATTAATGACTACAATCTTAAGTTCACAATGGAACACAATGTGAGATCATTGCCATTTCTGGACCTAAACATACATAAGCAAGACAATGGTACTATTGATACATCACTGTATAGGAAAAAAACTGTAGGGAACACCATCCTTCATGCGGAAAGTTCACATCCAATGTCCTTAATAAGAAGCTTCCCATACTTGCAATATTTGCGATTTAAGACGAAACTGTTCCAGTGAAGAGAGCTTTAGGCTAGAGTCAAACTCTTTGAGGGACCACCTCAGCAAACGAGGCTACAGAAAGACCATTCTTAAAAAAGCCTTTAAAAAGGCTATTGGAAGGGATAGGATCAAATTACTATTTGAGAACGAAAATAAAACTAAACATGGAAATGTTACACGTGTCATTACCACATACTCCAGACACCATAAAAGTATACGTGAAGTGATTACCAAACATAGGTATCTTTTGAAGTTTGATCGGATCATCAACAAGTATGTTGGTGCGGTCCCCCAAATTACATATAAAAAATGCCAATCGTTAAAAGACTGATTCACACCCATTTTCAAGATATTTCAGGAAATGATAATGAACCACGGGGGATGTTTAAATGTCACGGATGCGAATACTGTGGCTGGATTTTTTGCTAACTGCCAAACAAAGGGCATTGTCTACATAGAATTCTGCAAATGTGGTTCGTTCCATGTGGGCAAGACCTTTAGAAATTTCTGGAGACGGATATACGATCATATCTTTTTTGAATCAAAAAGGTTTTTATTGAACATTTTGCTTATCACAACAGTTTCCTTTCTACAAAAACAGGGGATTCTTTTCTTTTTACTCCCCAATAAACATATGTATTACAAATATATCCATTACTTTTCTCTCATTAGCTACACATATTGACATTCTCATATTGTACACCTACGTTCATGCGACAAGATTTATGCACATTGCAACAGTCTGGACATGACCAATTCCCTGGGACTCAGGCCGGGTGTGTCCAGCCATTTAGACCAAATTTTTTCGAACCTGCCGGGGCTGCCCCTGTGTTGATATATATATTTCTCCATTGTAAGAGTATTACCCATGTGTGTTATCCATGAAGACAAGGTAGGTGGGAGTGTGGATTCCACCCAAGTAGTATTAGCTTTCTAGCTTGGAACAATGCTCTAGAGGCTGCCATTCTAGTGGACTCTTCCGGAATTATGTCCTCCAGAACCCCCAGCAAACAGCACAAGGGGTCCATGGGGATCGTTGTCTGAAACAAACCGTTTAGTGTGTTTACCACCTCATGCCAGTACCTGTGGAGTTTTGGACATCTCCACAGTAAGTGTATAAGGTCTCCATTTTGTCTCCTGCAACGACCGCAAAGTGGGTCCTGTAGTTTACCCATTTTAAAGAGTTTGGCCGGGGTGTAATGTACCCTCAGCAATATGTATAGCTGTGAGACTTTCTGTGCTACATTAAGCGAGGATATGGTTACCGCTTGCATGGCCTCAATCCATTGGTCCCCAGAAATCTGGCCCAGGTCTCTTTCCCACATGCCTTCTGCTCTATTTGGGAATGTACGCAAGTGTTTTGTTAGCAACATCTGGTAGCATTGGGAGATGAACCCCTTGGTTTCCGTGCTGTCTTGCATCACCCGGAACACTGGAGTGGGAGACCGTGTCCACTCCACCGCGCTCCCCTGTGCAGCGACAGCATGGTGCAGTTGTATATAGTAGTAGTGCATAGTAGCCGGCAGGTTATACCTCGCCTGTAAGTCTTGGAAAGATAGCAGTCTACCATTTTCAAATATGTGAGACAGCAGAGATATCCCCCACGCCCTCCACCTGGGTCCCTGCTGCAACTTGACCAGCTCCACGTAGGACTTGTTGTCCCAAATTGGGCTGTATTCCGTGAATCCCTGCACTCCCTGAAACTGCCTACTCTTGTTCCATACCTTTTGTACCAATGATAGTGTCAGGGTCTGTTTGTTGGATTTTAGGAACATTTGGGCCTCCAGGCCAGCCGGTATGGTCTCCGCCCCAGTAGCCATCAGCATTAGTTGAGCCGATGACCCACCAGGGTTCGGTGACATAGCGCCGATCAGATGTTGCAGCTGGGCCGCAATATAGTACAGCCATGGGTTGGGAACAGCCAACCCCCCGCTGTCCTTGGGTTGCTGCAGCTGTTCTAGTTTTATTCTAGGGGGTCTAGTGTGCCACAAAAGCCTTCTGAAGAGCGTATTCACTATCCTAAATATCTTTAAATGTATCACCACAGGGGAGTTATGTAGGAAATAAAGCAGCTGTGGCATCAGTATCATTTTTATTAAGTTTGCTTTACCTGTAAGTGATATTTTAAGGGCATTCCACGTATTTATTTTATCTCTAAACCTGGATAATAAGGGATGTACATTGGAATCCCCTAATACTGGAGCTCGCCCTCACTATAGCCGCCAGAGGCTCTATTGCAATCAGCAGCGGGGACAGCGGGCAACCTTGCCTCGTCCCCCTGCTGAGTGCGAAAGCTGGCGACATCCTATCTGTCACCCTGATAGTTGCTTGAGGCGATGTATACAGCAGCCTCACCCAGGCTATAAATCTTTCCCCGAAGCCAAATTTCTCCAATGTTGCCCATAGATATCTCCAGCTAACGCTGTCAAATGCTTTATTGGCATCCAGGGACAGCAGGGCCCTACGATTCTCTCCGTCAGTCTGTAGTTGCATATTAAGATATAGGCGTCTCAAGTTTGGCTGTGGACTTCTGTGGCATAAAGCCAGCTTGGTCCTGGTGTACAATGCTGGTTATTACCCCGTTGACCCTGAGCGCCAGCACTTTAGCTAGTAATTTTATATCGCTCTGGAGCAAGGATATGGGTCTGTACGACTAGACATGTGCAAAAGGAAAAAATTTGTTTCGTTTAGTTTCGTTTTAATTCGTTAATTAATTAATTTCGTTTAGTTAGATTCGTTACATTTGTTAAATTCGTTTTCGGATTTCGTTTAGTTTTCGACCGATTTTCGAATTCGAAAATATTTTGCGACCCGACTTTGGGTCCACGTATCTCGGGGTTACTTGGTGATAGAAACATATTGGATATGTTATAGTACTAGTTCTACTCTGTTTGCATACCAAATTTGGGGTTTCTAGCTACAAGTGGCCCCGATATATGTGGCCCCAAAGTCGGGTCGAAAAATGTTCTTCTCTGCTGCAGAAAAGTGCTTGACATTTTGCGACCCGACTTTGGGGCCACGTATCTCGGGGCCACTTATAGCTAGAATCCCCAAATTTGGTATGCAAACACAGTAGAACTAGCACTACAACCTCTCCAAATTTGGTGTTTCTATCACCAAGTAACCCCGAGATACGTGGACCCAAAGTCGGGTCACAAAATATTTTCGAATTCGGTTGAAATAATTTCAAATGCAGTTGAAATATTTTCAAATCTGGTTGAAACTATTTCAACTGCATTAGAAACGATTTCAACCAGATTTGAAAATATTTCAACTGCATTAGAAATTATTTCAACCGAATTCGAAAATATTTTGTCCACGTATCTCGGGGAGAGGTTGTAGTGCTAGTTCTACTGTGTTTGCATACCAAATTTGGTGTTTCTAGCTATAAGTGGCCCCGAGATATGTGGCCCCAAAGTCGGGTCACAAAATTTAATTCTCTGCTGTAGAAAAGTACTTGACATATCCCCCATATCTGGGGGTCACTTGGTGCTAGGAACCCCACAACTTGTGGCAGGTGACGTGGCAAGTGGACTATCCACAACTTGGTCACGTGGCCGGTCATGTGGCACTCGTGGCCGGTCATGTGGCACGCGTGGCCAGTCACGTGGCACTCGTGGCAGGTGTCGTGGCACTTGTGGCAAGTGAACAATACACAACTTGTGGCAGGTGATGTGGCAAGTGGACAATGACATACAGCATATGTACTTGCCTTGCGATCGACATCCGTGTTAGACGTGCAAAAATAAAAAAATTGTTTTGTTTCATTTAATTCGTTAATTAATTCATTTTGTTTAGTTAGATTCGTTAAATTCGTTTTCGGATTTTGTTTAGTTTTTGACCGAATTCGAAAAATCAGTCGCATTTGAAATTATTTCAACCGGATTTGAAAATATTTCAACCGGATTTAAAAATATTTCTTCTGGATTTGAAATTATTTCAACTGCATTAGAAACTATTTCAACCAGATTTGAAACAGTTTCTAATGCAGTTGAAATAGTTTCTAATGCAGTTGAAATATTTTCAAATCTGGTTGAAATAGTTTCTAATGCAGTTGAAATAGTTTCAACCAGATTTGAAAATATTTCAACTGCATTTGAAATTATTTCAACCGAATTCGAAAATATTTTGCGACCCGACTTTGGGTCCACGTATCTCGGGGTCACTTGGTGATATAAACACCAAATTTGGAGAGGTTGTCGTGCTAGTTCTACTGTGTTTGCATACCAAATTTAGCTATACGTGGCCCCGAGATATGTGGCCACAAAATCGGGTCACAAAATGTAATTCTCTGCTGTAGAAAAGTACTTGACATATCCCCCATATCTGGGGGTCACTTGGTGCTAGAAACCCCATAACTTGTGGCAGGTGACATGGCAAGTGGACAATCCACAACTTGGTCACGTGGCAGGTCACGTGGCACTTGTGGTCGGTCACGTGGCACTCATGGCAGGTGTCTTGGCACTTGTGGCAGGTGTTGTGGCAAGTGGACAATGACATACAGCATATGTACTTGCCTTGCGATCGACATCCGTGACAGCCATTTCACATCTTTTTTTTTATGTGACAGATGTATATAAGTAAATAACCATCTTCCAAAATTTATAATTCAAATAGAAAAGATTAGAACAGAATAGAAAAAAATATATAATTTAATAGCAGATCTCCTGTAGACTATTAACAGCCATTTCACTTTTTTTTTTTGCAGATCTTCTGCAGACTGTTAGAATCAATTTCATTTTTTTTTTTTTTCAAAGTCGGGTCGCAAAATGTCAAGCACTTTTCTGCAGCAGAGAATGACATTTTTCGACCCGACTTTGGGGCCACATATCTCGGGGCCACTTGTAGCTAGAAACCCCAAATTTGGTATGCAAACACAGTAGATCTAACACTATAACATATCCAATTTGGGGTTTCTATCACTAAGTGACCCTGAGATATTTCGAATTTCGTCCGCGATTTTTCGATTCGAAAAAAATTCGGATTCGGTAAAATTCGTTAGTATTGTAATTCGGTAATTCGGATGCATCCGAATGTCCGAATAATGAAAAATTCGTCCGAATTTCGATTCGGAACATAACGAAATGCACATGTCTATGTACGACCCAGGATCAACCGGGTCCTTCCCAGGCTTCAGCAGTAGTATTATGTTAGCCCTAGTCATAGAGTATGGTAGCTGTCCTCTCTCCAGAGAGGTATTAAAAACTGTCAGGAGTTCAGGTAGCAGTTGTTATCCGTAGTTAGTATATATCTCCATAGGTAAACCATCCTCCCCCGGGGCCTTATGCGTGGGAAAGGAGCTTGCTGCCGTCTGCAGCTCCTCTAAGGTAATAGGGGCGCTAATCAGTTCCCTAGCTGCAGCAGGCAGTTGGGGCAGGTCCATTTTAGCCATATACCTCTCTAATTCCTCCTCCGTATAGTCATCCCTGGACACATAAGTTTTTATAAAACGTCGCCAGCTCAGAGACAATGTCTTCCGGTGTATTAACCACCCTGCCATTGGCGGCTCTTATTGCGCCAATAGCTGGGGAGTGTTGTTGGGATCTTGCAATTTTGGCCAGTAGTCTGCCTGTCTGTTCCCCTTCCTCATAGAATGCAAGCCTTGTAAAAAATCGTTTTTTTTCAGCAGTAGAGGACCTCAATCGATCCAGGGAGTCCTGGGCCGACATCCATGCCTCTCTTGTCTGTTCGGTTCGATTAGTTACATATTGGAAGGCCGGGTCTTTGTCGGTTTCCTGTGCGTGATATCTGATACGTCAGACATCTAGGACCGACTCGTTCGAGACAAGCGCTGTTGGTGCCGGTTCGTGAGCTCCGTTTTCGTCTATCCGTCTCCTTTGTTGCAGTCCCGCGTTCCGCGTTCGTAAGTCGTGTTGTCCCTTCGTGTCGCACTCGTGTCGCCGAGTCGCAGTTCCGTACAAAGAGTCTGGTTCGGCTGTCGCAGGTAAGGCTTCGGCTCCCATGTTTTACATTCTCATGCACTGCTTATCATGTCACTAAACTGTGGTCTGCGTAGCTCACGAACCACGCACTGCTTGTCTCGAAAAAAGAAACAGTTACACGCACGTTTTTGGTTGTACACGATCGGGAGCCACCTAGCGGCACGCACATTCAAGGCCGCCCGCCATGACACTCCGACCGATGCCGCATCCGGCACTCAAGGGTTCCCCTTACGCGGTCGTATTACGCAGTCTTTGAATCGTTCAAACTTGGCTCACGCACGGGTGCCATTCGCACTCACACGCATCGTTCATGTCCTGTCATATTATTCAAATCGGTTATGCCAGCAAGCGTGCCGAATCGCTATTTGCATTCCGAATCGCTGTTGGCATGTTAATTGTACGAATCACTTCGACCGTGTCGAAACATCTCATGTATTAGCATGGCAATCATTTGGTCATTTCAAACGTGGCTAACGTATCAGGCCATTCGGTCGTGCTAAGTCATTTCGCATCAGTTAACAGGGTGTTCATGCCATCATTTCGACCCTGGCCGCACTCAGATTCAAGTCATGTCGCACTTAGGCACGGATTTGTCTCGGGGTACCCAGGTTACGGCCGTGTTACCATACATGTTTCAGAGATTGGCCCACCGCTCGTACGGATGCGGGCCCGAGTCCAGTCTTTGGCATGATATCGGTCATCGGCCACGTATCGGTCTAAATCCGGTCGCATCCGGGATGCATCGGTTCGCACTGATTCGCATAGCCGCTCGGCCTCATTTCTATACATGCTCCAGAGATTAGGTTCGGTTACAAATTGCTCGGTTTGTTGTAATCTAGTCTTTGTCATGGTTTCATTTCGGTCACCATACCTCTGGGTAGGTCCGGTCGCATCCATAGATGCTCCGGTCGGGGCGATCCAGACGCACGACTACCCGGCCTCATTTCGGTACATGCGCCAAGGGCAGAATCGCATCACAGGTTGCGTACATTCTTGATTCTTGCCCCTGTCATGGTATGTCATTTCTGTCACCTTACCACGCTCGGCATGAATACAGTCACTTCCCCGCACTAATTCGTGTCGGCGTGCCCTAGGCCGGCCTCATTTCTATACATGCGCCAGGGACGGAATCGCAAAAAAAAAAAAAAAAAAGAGAGACTTTGATTCTTGTCCTTGTCATGTTATATCATTTCTATGTCACCTTACCACGCCCCGGCGTTAATGCGTCACCTCCCTGTACGAATTCGCGCCGGCGTGCCCTAGGCCGGCCGCATTTCTACAAAAAAAAAAAAAAGAGAGAGAAAGGGCGTTCAGTCACTAGACAGTGGCATGATGATCAAGGTCACTGGCACACGTGTGCTTGCGTTCCAAAGCATGCCGTAGCACTTGGAGTCGGACCCGGTGGCAGCCAGCATGTCACAGTTCGGCTCCAGCGTACCCAGGCAGTTGGCCTCATTTCACGGTTGCCTCATTTCTGTACGTGCTCCAGAGTCCGGCTCACAGCCACCCCCATACGGTACGACCGGGCCGGGCCCTGTCACGGGATGTTCATTTCAGTTAAGGCAACATGTCATTTCAGTTATTTGTATTGTCGTCTGTCATTTGATTCCACAGCTGTCACGTCAGTCGACTTAAGTCACTATCGCCTCTTGTTATCGTCAACGTTGGGTACCGTCGCTCTGGACGGCAGCAGTTCAGGCGGCGTCCCTGGAATCTATTTCAGCCGCCGTCGCTCAGCTACACACCCTCGTGTCTTCCCTGTCTTCCTCGATCGTTGAGGTCCAGGACAAGGTGTCTCGTCTAGAGGCCAGCCCGGACCCTGCGGTGGTCCCAGCCATCAGTGCACCGGCCGCAGGTAGTGAGCTTGCCACGACTACCATTCGTCCTTCCCACCTGGTGCCACCCAGCGTAAGGAAGGACATTTTAGAGGGCAGAGACGTTAACCTGGCCTCACTCACGATCTCGGTCCATGACTTGGCCGAGAACAAGGCCTACACCTGGGGCGATGTCTCGGTGGTTTTGAAGGCAAAGGATCCGAGGCTCAACAGAAAGCTCACGGTGCCCGAGTTCACGCTCGCTTTCGGCATGTTCAGGGACGTACGGTGCTCAGCCTCCCCGGGCAGGCGGGAGGAACTGGACCTCTACCTCCATTTAATCGTAGACCTGGGTCACAAATACGGTGGCTCAGCCTTCTACGATTATCATCGGTCCTTCTCGGCCAAAGCCGCGGACAGATTCTTACAGTTCCATTGGACAACGGACTGGAGCGTAGTGGACACCGAGTTGTTCTGCTGCCACTTTGCGAGTCTACGGTCCCCGCTATGTGCTGTCTGTCAGTCAGCATCCCACACCGCGGTCTGGTGTACCAACATAGCCTCTGTCCACCCGATAACTAGCACGGCCTCTACCAGCACGAGTCAGGCTCAGCAGGCCCCGGCACAAGGGCAGAAGGTGGACAAGTGGGGTCGTCCGGGGCAGATGGTCGGGGGAGCCGCCATTTGCAACAACTTCAACTACGGCTCCTGCAATTGCAGCCAGTGCCGGCTCTTGCACGTTTGCACCCTATGCCAGAGGGCGCACCCCAGGGTCCCGTGTGAAGTCAAGCAGAAGAAACCGTGACTAAGCCAGGTCAATGTCCTTTGGCTCGATGTTTACTTGACCTCACACCCCACTCCGTCACTCACCAGCTACCTCATCTGAGGTTTCACCGATGAGTTTCATAACGGGCTCATCACACTGCCCCACACCACCCACGAATGTCCGAACCTGCGCTCAGCAGCAACAGATGAGCCAGCTATCGACGTCCTTCTTCAGACGGAGTTGGATCGGGACTTTATGATAGGCCCGTTCAGTCAGTCTCCCTTTAGTATCTGGAGGGTTAGCCCTATCGGGCTTGTACAGGGAAAATTTTCAAAAAAAAAAAAAAAAAAAACCTCTGGCGTATGATCTGTCAGCGCCTCATTCTTCCGTCGTTCCCAGTCTCAACTCGCTCATTCCCTCCGAGGTAGATATGGCTACCCAGGCCATACTCAGGGCAGGGGTAGGTGCTTGGCTCTCGAAGGCGGACATATCTGACGCCTTCAAGCTACTGCCCATACATCCTTCCCTGTGGTGCTGGCAGGGCATCAAGTGGAGGGAGCGATATTATTTCGCAACCAAATTGACCTTCGGGTCTAAGAGTAGTCCTTGGTTATTTGATAAGTTCGCGGAGACCCTGGCGTGGATCCTTCTCTACGAGGCACAGTGCCACGAGGTCGTCCATTATTTGGATGACTTCCTTCTGATAGAACCACCCGGGGCTCCCCCAGGGGACCTTGGAAAGTTGAGGACGGTTTTTCGACAATCTGAACGTCCCCATAGCGGAACACAAGGTGGACGGCCCGGCGCACAAGATCACGTTCTTGGGCATCGACCTTGACACGCCTGCCATGCAGGCCAGCCTTCCCGCAGATAAGTTGGACCGTATCAGGACGGTTCTGTGAGAGTTCACCCGGGTGGGGGGATGTACTCAGAAGCAACTTCAGTCTCTCTTCGGGATGTTGAATTTTGCTATGAGGATCATCCCCCAGGGCCGCTCCTTCGTGTCCCGGTTGCCGGTCTTCCTGTCCTACACTCAGGACCCTAACCAGGTCATCAGGCTGGATTCAGCAGCCAGGGCAGATCTGGCCATATGGGAACACTTTCTTAGTAATTGGAACGGTGTGTCCCTGTTCATCCCAGTCGTGTCCACGCAGTCACCTCAAGTGGTGACCGATGCGGCGGCATCCACAGGATGTGCCGCCATTTTTGGCCATTTGTGGTTCGCCGCCCCTTGGCCTCCTCAGGCACTAGCCACACCGGGCTTCACTACCACGTCAGCCCTCTTTGAGCTGTTCCCCGTCATAGCAGCCGCTCACCTATGGGGTCACCATTGGTCTGGACAGACGGTGGCTTTACGGCAGACAATCAAGCCACAGCCGAGATCATCAGCAAGGGCAGGTCTAAATCCAGGCCCGTCATGTCCTTCCTCCGCGGACTGATCCAGCTATCCCTACAACATCAATTCAATGTTTACTGCTCATTCGTTCCAGGGAAGTTCAACTCAGCAGCGGACGCACTCTCCCGTTTAACTTTGTTCCTTTCTTTGAACAGATGCCAGGAGCCTACCATCTCTCAGCCTCTATCCCGGATTGGTCACAACTGACCTTGGACTAGCCCCACGTTTACAGTCAGCTACTAACTTCATCAACGCTTCGCTCGCCCGCAACACCCTTCGGGCCTGCCAGACGGCCTGGGGGCGTTTAATAAGTTCCTGCCCCAACGCCCCGTGAATCTTCCAGCGTCAAGCAGGTTCTGGCGTTTATCGCTTATTGCCATTCTCACCTAGCACTGTCACACAGCACGATACGTCAGTACGTGGCCGGGGTGCAGCACTACTTGTCACTTCAAGACCCCGCGAGGCCTTCGGTGTTCTCCTGCCACGCAGTGAGGGCTCTACTGCGTGGAGTTCAGAAGCTCCAGCCGCCAGTCAGACCGAAGCGGCTGCCTATCACTGGGGAGATCTTTAAGGGGATGTCTGACATCCTGGATAGGTCCCCCTTTGGTCTCCTCCTCAGCACCGTCCTGCAGGCTGCGATACACATGGCGTTTTATGGGTTCTACGGCCCAGCGAGTTTACTCGCAGCCACCCAGCCGGTCCAGTCTTGCATAAAGTAATCTCTGCCGCCACCAGGATCACTACGTTCTTCACTTGGCGACGTCTAAAACTCAGCAGCGAGGTTCCGGAATAGATATTCACCATACAGGACCCACAACAACTGGTGCCCAGTTGCCGTGTTAAACCGCTCGACGGCACTGCTATCCGACCGCCCAGGGTCCAGTCCGCTTTACCCTTTCCAGTTAAACCCCTCAAACTCGTCGCAGTTCGTGGTACATGTCCGGGTCCTTCTCGGCAATCTTCAATTGGACCCCAGCCAGTACTCCGGGCATTCATTCCGGATCGGGCGGCCACGTCGGCCTCAAGACAGGGGGTTCCGGACCATGTGATCGAGAAACTAGGTCGGTGGAAGTCGGCCTGCTTCTCTCGCTACATACCTAACCCACAGTTGGAGAGGGCTCAGGCCTTTGCCCAACTACTCAGTGACATTTACCTTTTATAAATAATTATCCCCTGCCTGAAGGTTTTTGCCCCCTTATTTTGGTGTACCATACGGTAGACCAAGGCACACTTTCAGGTCTATTTCATGTTGGTGAGTTTTGTGTTGTTCCTATGTGTCATCGTTACTCTTGTCGTCCGTAGGGCTCTAGACCATAAATTGGAAGGCCGGGTACCGGCCTGAAGTTATGGGAGGAGCCCGGAGGGTATTTAAGCAGCCCAAAGGCCGCCGGTCTTTGTCGGTTTCCTGTGCGTGATACCCACCCACCCTCCCTTTTTAAAAGCCTCTTCCAAGTATTCTTACCCCAGACTGAATACTCATTCCACATTATTCCATAACTACTTCTTATCATTCCTTATCTAGGGTATGCCCCCTTATTTTGGTGTACCATACGGTAGACCAAGGCACACTTTCAGGTCTATTTCATGTTGGTGAGTTTTGTGTTGTTCCTATGTGTCATCATTACTCTTGTCGTCCGTAGGGCTCTAGACCATAAATGAAAGTTCCAGCTGTCTCACCTGGTTGCCCACCTGCTCCAAGAGGGCTGAGGAGTTATGTTTAACTATTTGTATTTCTTCTATGAATATCCCCCTAAGGTACGCCTTCAATGTCTCCCATTTCTGTAGTGGGTCAAGGTTATGTTTATGTGCTTGAAAGAAGGTTGTAATTTTTGATTCCACGCGGTCTTGGGAGGTAAACAGCTTAAGCCAAAAGGCATTTAGCTTCCAGGGGGCCCGGGGTAGCGTACTAAGTGGTCTGGTAGATATCCACAGCACCAGAGGGGAGTTATCCGAAATTCCTCGCAGGTAATAGTCTATCTTTGAGGTGAGGGTAACCATATTGGGGGTACCTACACACAAATCTATACGGGACAGGGAGCCATGTGTCTTAGAGAAACAGGAAAATTGTTTACTTTGTGGATTGCGTACCCGCCATAAATCCACCCACCCAACCTCCTCCGCTAGCCGGCTAAGGGCCGTTCCCCTGCTCCCCCTAGGGGGCGTCACGGGGGGATGCCTGTCTATCCTGGGATCCAAATAGCAATTGAAGTCACCCATAATCAGTATTGGCATATCAGGTTTGTTCCCCAGGTAAGACAGCAGCAACTGTAGCACCTCCCTGGAAAATGGTGGAGGTATATACACAAACGCTATAATCAGGGTTATAGTATACAATTTACAGTACAGAAAAACAAATCTTCCATCAATATCAATGAGGGAGTCAAGCTCCTCATATACAAGTGATTTGTGGATCAGTACACTCACACCGCGAGAGTAGGCGGTGTGAGTGGAGTGATACGCCTTCCCAACCCATGCATACTGCAGGTAGCTAACCGTGTCTTTGGTCAAATGTGTTTCTTGTAGTCCAACAATGGCCGGGTGAAACTTCCGCAGCCCAGTTGAGATCATGGATCTTTTCAACGGGTCGTTTACCCCCCGGACATTCCAGGACACTAAGGGCATAGAGGACATCCCGAGTGTGTAAATATCATCCAGAATGTGCGAGGGGTAACCCCATCATTAGGTATCATTTGGTCAACAGTGCAGCCATGTAGCATTATATTTATCTTACCGCCCGCCAAGGGCAACCGTACACACATCAAAATCAACCATCGCCATATATGTCGGCATATCTTGAGAAAAAAGTTTCTGCATTTGCACAATTGCTGGTCAGGTTTAAAACAGGTAGCAAACATGTCATCAACCGGTGGGCCACGGTGCGCCAACATGGCGTGCCTTGGGAGCACCCACCCTAAAAGGCAGTGTTCAGTTACTTTCCACGTGCCAACGGGGCACAACCACTGAAGCCATGTAACCCATGGCAGCAGGCAACCTTCTAGAAGTATAGAAAAACTTCTTTCGCCTAAACACATGAGTCAGCAAAGCGTGTCCTCAGCTTCCTATGGGGAGCCCTGCTTGCTGACAGTGAAGAATAATGTAAAAGTCCTCCAAAAAAAACAGTAGTAACCGTATATGTGCTCGCCTGAGCAGCTTGCGTGAAACAATAGCAGGATACAGTCACCCTTCGCCATCCTCTCTGGCCCTTCTGCGGAGACCTTGTTCGTTGCGATCCAGCCATTCAGCAGCATCTTGTGCGTTTTCAAAAAAGTGGTTCTGATCTCTGGCAGTTATGCGGAGCTTGGCGTATGGTAGTTGAACCCTCTGAAGTCGCTTTTTTACATCTATAAACTTGGATCTCCTGCGTTGCACCTCTGCCGAGAAATCAGGGTAGAACGAAATTCTGGCACCATTGTAGTGTACAGTCCCTTTTTCTCTGGCCATTTTAAGTATCACTTCACGGTCCCTATAATTTAGGAGCCTGGCCAGCATCGATCTCGGGGGGCCTCCAGGAGGCAGGGGACGCGGCGGCACCCTGTGTGCCCTTTCCACTGTGTATTGGGGGGAGAAGGCATCTTTACCGAAGGTGTCTTGTAACCAGCCTTCCACAAAGGATGTGGGGTCCCTGCCCTCCGCCTTCTCAGGGAGTCCCACTATCCTAACATTGTTTCTCCTCAGGCGGTTCTCAATTTCATCTTGTCTATCAAAGGCCTGGCATGCTTGCTGGGCTGCCACTCTCACCTCCCTGTTAATATGGGGCATCTGGTCTTCCATATCACTCACCCTGCCTTCCACAGCCGTGGTGCGCTCTCTGACCTTCTGTATGTCATGTCTTAAAAGAGACACTTTTTCCTCCAGGCCCCCAAATCTCTCTTTCAGTGCATCAACTGAGGCAGTGCATTTGTGTACCGCGTGTAGTATCTCACTCAGCGTGGGTTCAGGGGTATCTGCCGACTGTTGATCAAGCAAAGTTGGTATAGGGTCTGGGACAGATTCCATGGACTCCTGTTCCATGTCCTGTGATACACTGCCATCCCCCTCCATCTGCTCTCTAGATGCTGTGGGCCGCTGTATGTCAGCTTGTGAGCAATCCTCATCTGGGCCAGTGAGCTTTCTGGTATAATATAACATGTCTCTAGGTTGTTCTTTGGCTTTAGGGGTCTTAGGAGGCTTACCCTGCTCCGTTTTCCTCTCCTGGCCTTGTGGTGCTTTAGGAGGAAGAGACATCCAGGCGCCATCTTGGGAATCCGACAAGGCCGCGGCCGCGGCTTCTCCCTTGCTGCCTCTGGTCATCATGCCCGGTGTGACCGGTTTGAGAGGGTCTGGGAGCCTCAGGGGGTGTTCCGGTGTCCGTCTGGGACAACTGCAGGCGAGTGGGGTACGGAGGAAAGGATCGTAGACAGGATCAACAGCGGGAGCTCAGTGGAACAGGTCTGTTCACATGCCGCGCTAGGCCACGCCCCCCGATCATATCTACTATATAAGGAAAAACTTATTATATACTCCCATAGGCAGGCATGTAGCTTTATAGCACAAACACGATACCTCAATGGTTTGCTTTACAGCATTGGAGAGGGTAGAGGAGGACCCAAGAGGGGGTAACATAGACCAAAAGCTACTCCAACAGGAAGCCAAATGGATATTTAGGCTTAATGCGACCAGAGCACCAGGCCTGAATGACTCTCTTAGTTATAGATCCTTCCTCTAATCATTGTTATTTATCCCTTCAACAATAAGCAATCATTATAGTATCGAGAAGAAAGTTCTTTTGAATGGATAAGGCTAGTTATCAGATAGATGCCCGCTATCTAAATGCTCTGTTTGATTTTGAATTTCTTACTGCCAATGTAAAAATGTAATTATGTAATATAATATATGTATTGTTGTTCTGTTCTGTTTTGTAATAACTAATTGTTGTCACAAATATATTTAGGATCAACAAAATAGTAAGATAAAAAGGAGGAAGATATATGTCCAGTGCGGAACCTACGGAATAACCATTAGGACTATTGTTAATTAAAAATAAATGTCCATGACCTGTGGGACCTAATGTCAATTGGGTGAGTGATGGGCTGGTCCTCCTCGACTTGGATAGCATCGGGTAGGAGGACAATATATATTGTGCTCCATTCCCTTGGTGGTGGCGCCGGGTAGGACCTACCCTCCCTTTGCCATGTTTTTGGTGGAGTATGTTTGAGTTTTTATTGTGAAGCATGTTATGGTCTGAGGATTTCTTATTTAATTTACTCTATCTTATCTTATTATTTTTTGAATAGATAAACCTTGGGCTATTACTTCGAATTCTCATCATGCAGGAAAATGTAGGGCACTTCGGCTTTTACCGGTACATTCGATTACCGCTATTACTCTGGCGCATGCGTGTTTGCGCAATTTCCTCCTCTTAGGGCAGAACTTAGTGCAGAACTTCTGGACTTAGTGCAGAAATTTCTGCTTTGGCGCGCTTAGCGTGTTGGTGCGCATGCGCTGTATTTTCTATGGCGCATTTAGCGTGTTGGTGCGCATGCGCCGCATTGTCTATCTGTTGCGGCGCATCTTTATGACCGGCACTTGGTGAGCCGAGATGTTTGGATGTGCGCGCCCGCACGGGCCCTGTGAGAGCCGATGCGTGCGCGCACCCCGCGGGTATTGATGCCCGCAGCTCATAGCCGTCTTTATTAGCGGGCGTTCCTAATCTAATTATCCGATTTTGGGTGCCAATATGCTCTTATTTAAGGAGCTAGTCTGGACACAGTCAGTGTGAGCGGCGTCTCCTGGACATGATAGAGGTGGAAGGTAAACTACAACCCAGCACCTGTTATAGTATTATGGATGGCTGTTATTGGTAGCTAGTTGGTCATTATTACCAGGATACCATTACTGTGATACCTTTTACTTCCTGGTGACTGGCAAGATTTTGAGGGTCTTCTTGATTGGAACCATATTTTTCTGCTCAGCCTTCCTCTGCATGTGTGATTAGATACATGGGTCTTTTCTACCACCCTTTTCTACTATTGAACTATGATGGGCTAATGGGCCAATCCCTGAAAGTTTGACACTCAGGTATTGCTTTGTTATTATATCAACCAAACTTGATATCTAATCTAAACCATACAAGGTGGATCTGTATTTTATACGGATATATTGGTTATTTTCTATAGGATTGGCAATGCTTGGAACTCTGTTCCAGCCAATCTACCTAGGCTAGATTCTAAACCTGAAGCTTATCTAGCAGTCATACATGTAAGTAGTTTTGAGCCCTTTATTTTGATAGTATGTGTATTTGGTTTTATGATATCTGATCCATCATATTATGGCCTATTTAAGGAGGTAATATGACTACTCCTCTGTTTCTGCCTACAGATCCACCACAAATATTGACTTGGGTCCCCTGTCTGCATGGATATTATTTCCTGACACCTCTATTTAGGGGTATTACGCCGCCTCCTTATATATAATTATAATCTCTTTTTTTTGTCTTCGTGAGCCTTTCTATCTTGGGGGCCATGTTAGACTTTCATATAATTTGAAGGTAGGCTGCTTAAAATTACCCATAACGATTGACTTTATTGGTATCTACTAAATCTACTGTGCTTTATATGGATCGTGATCCATTTTAACATTATGATTATGTCCATCTGGTTCTGAAGAAGCCTCCGGGTGAACGGGTCAACTAGCTTTTAAGACATATCATATGACATTTGTAAAAAAGTTCTCTTTATATTCATCTATATGTGATTTATGAGATTGTAGATTTTTTTTTTTTTATTCATATTTGTACTTAATAAACTATTTTATATATATTTTCTTTGGGCCGCACATTTGTGTTCAGGTACCGATTATATCCACAAATCGGTTCTTCCTTTTTTTTTTTTTTTTTTTTTTTTTTACAGTTTTGAACACCTTAGGCCAGGAGGGCCATCAGGTCGGAACACACCCTATCACGGGGTCTGTCCCTTAAGTACCCTCTCCCAGACTGCACAGTGGGTAGACCACTCCCACTGACTGTTTCTGGGCAAAGAGGCACTCAATACACCCAGCTTGTTGCAAATTCCATCCTTGGCCAACTACAAGGGCGCCACCCCTCGGTCAAGGGGAAAACCACGTAACCCAGCTGGACTGGAACAGAAACAGAATTTTAAAATAATCAGTCTGAGCTAAACTACAGCTCAGACAAAACTAAATTTCTATTTATAGCATCTACCCATCAGGAGCAGGGCGCTACACACACACATATATATATATATATATATATATATATATATATATATATATATATATATATATATATATATATATATATATATATATATATATATATATATATATACACACACACACACACACACACACACACACACACACACACACACACACACACACACACACACACACACACACACACACACACACACACACACACACACACACACACACACACACACACACACACACTCCTCAGAGATACTGTCAGAGAGGTTACCCAGCTGGACAACTTGCTGGCCGCCCTGGCGCGCACCGATGTGCGTTGGCGCGCACGCTCCTGTGGGCACTGATGTGCATGTGCCGGCTGGCCCTGATGTGCGAGATGGCGTGCCTGTTCCTGCGAGCACCTGTTCGCGTGCTTCCATGGGCGCCGGTGTGCGCGCCGGTGTCCGGGGGCACGCGCGTGGGGGATTGCATGCGCGTTGGCGCACACACGTGCGCACTGTTTGGCGCCTACCGGCCTATTTAGTCTCGCAGCACCCGTTGCCCAGTGCTGCCTGATCTTCAGCTCCCCCGTGACCTTGCTCCTGTACCAGTATCTGTGTTTGATCTCCTGACGACTCGGCTTGCCCTTTGGACTCCCTCGATTTCTGCCTGCACCCGGCCTGTTTGACTTTGCTTCTGCCTACTCCTCTGTACCTCGCTGCCCGCAAGTTGCTGAACCCGGCCTGAATCCGGACCTGCCTGCTCTTGCTCCTGCTCAGTACCAAGTGCCTGCATTCCTGTCTAACACCTTGCTGTCTGAGGACTCCCTACCAGCGTCCGGAACCTCTTTACCAGGCTCTCATACCATTCCGTGCTTCCTGTCCTATCTACCAGGGGCCGTGAGTAGGATACGTAAGGGAGACCTCCCTCTTCCCAAGCGGACTTGCCGGTCAGGTACGTAGCAGTCTGACAGATACTTAAAGAACTATTGAATTTTACTTCGGCCTCATGGATGTCTGGAGATTGCTACACTCCAATGAAAGAGTGTTTTCTTGCTATTCTGGTACCCATAGGACCTTATCTAGTATAGATTTGGCATTGGTTACCTCTATGATGCTACCTTCGATATCTGAGGTGACTTATGCAACTAGAGGATTGTCAGATCTCTTCCCGTTAATTCTTAACAACATCAATACTGGGCAAATTCACCCCCTTCCTTCCCAGACCAATTTTCAGCTTTCAGCACTGTCACACTTTGAATGACAATAGCGCGATCATACAACACTGTACCCAAATTAAATTTGTATCTTTTTTTTTTCACACACAAAGAGCTTTTTTTGGTGGTATTTAAACAGCACTGCTACAATGCTACAAAAAAAAAAAAAAATTCCAAAAAAAAGCATTTTTCTTAGTTTCTGTTGTAAAATGTTGCCATTAAAGTGAATGTAAACCCAATGTCATCATATCTAAACTGGAGTGTTAGGTATGTGTACTTAAGCGCTAGAATGGGTATTCAAAGACAGAACGGCAACAATGTTTTTAAGATAGCCAATTTGTTTAATTTGTGGTTGAACTGGATGGACTTGTGTCTTTTTTCAACCTAACTAACTATGTAACTATGTAACTATGATGCTGCAACCCATATATTAGTGTTCTCACACGTAGAAGAAATGGTTTTTAAAATACACACACAATGTTAATAATTATGTGAAATGGGTGCGCTCTCAATCAACCTTAAAAATCGTGTAGATCTGATTAAAAATTGCTTGTGCAATGATACTATTCAAGTGATGTGTAAAACCTCCTTAAAATCCGTGCACTGAGTGTGTATACATAAATAAATAAATACATAAAACCATATGTAAATATATAAATAAGTGGATCCTTTTCCTTTTTGTGGTACCAGTGATTAAGTGATATTTGTGCGATAGTGCTGTGAATAAAAGACAGTTTAGGAATGAGGTAAAACCACGTTTACATTCCAACCCTTAAAAAATCCATGCGTTTAAAACTGAAAAAAAAAAAAACGCATTTAATTGTGCGATTTATTTGTGGAAAAACGCATATTGGGTTATGCGATTAAATTGGGAGAAACACCATAGGTGTTTTTTAGAATCCTTTAGGAGTCCATGCATCTAATTGATGTCTCCTTAGGTGTTTAATTTGCGGTTGCTTAGACAGGTGTTGTTCCTGATTAGTTAGTGCTGAGATGTTTTACTAACTAATTGCCCTTTGGTGTTGAGCACAGGTTAAAACTTGAAGGATAAAAGGTGTACACCACAAATGAGAAAGATAAGCACCATTTAGTAAATGTATATTTTTGAGCAGGTATACACATAATACTTTTACTTATCTTTAGTTGTGGTGTCCTCTTTCCTGCTGGTCACGTCCTTACTATCTCTTCCGTGTTTGCATGAGGATAGAAGACAGATAAAAAACCATTGCGCAATATAGTTATACTTGGAATGGTGTGCATGTGTTGTGGCTGAAGCCCATCTACTTACACAGCACCCTACGAACGAAGCGCGGTGGTTAGAAATATGTCAGGCACTGTTTGGGCTCCCTGCCCTGCTTGGCTCAGTAGTGTTGCTTAGCTCCTCCTCCCGACGCGTTGCGACACGCCCATGTGTCTTTATCAAGGGATTATGGGGCTTTTAGGCAGCTGAGACCTTTTTATAGGCAACATTTAGCTTGGTGGTTGCCATAGCAACTTTTGTGTGCTCATCATCCTATTCAACACCACCTGCGCTTGGGTGCTGTGGATGGCGTGCACACTGACTCTTTGCGATCATGGATAGGAAAAACAGTTGTTTGGATCTACAAGTGCTTACCCATAATTCAAAATATGTATATATGTGTATATATGTGAAAAGATTTTAATGACATCATGTTTAATATAAGGAATAAAAATTAAAAACGTGAATGTGTATGACAATCTATTAAAAAATATATAAGGATATGTGAATGTTGGTAAAATATTATATGTGGATAGATAAAAATAAAAATGATAAAAAATAAAAATAAAAATAAAAATAAAAATAAAAATAAATAAATATAAAAATAAAAAATAAAAAATAAAAATAAAAATAAACATAAATATAAAAATAAAATAAAAATAGAAATGGAAAAAAAATGGAAAAAAATGGAAAAAAAAAATGAAAAAATGAAAAGGTTAAAAATACAGAAAAAAATACAGAAAAAAATAAAAAATATTTGTATAAATAAAAATAAAAATAAAAATAAATATAAAAATGATAATGGAAATGAATATATAAGACAAGGAGAGGGGCGCCTCTGAATATATATCATATAGACATTTATTAATAAAAACAATATCCACTCACATCTAGGTAAGAAGTGTTGCATCCAGGTGGATCTCAGTAGATGGAGGGCTGGTGGAACTGCAAGTCACAGGAGTTTTTCCCAGGAGGCTGTCATCCTTTTCAAGTCATGTTAAAAAGCAATCTTGCATTTAGGCACATCTCTGGATAAGGAGGTCCAGCAGGACTACAGGTCTCAGCAGAATCCACTCTAAGCTGTCGTATCTTATCCCGGTGGAGATGGTATGAGGAGATGGGCACAGCAGGTGGGTGTTCTTAGGTCCTCCAGAGGGGGGGAGGGTTTTTTTTTCCACATCCAATAATAATCCAGTCCGTTTAGGTCTCAGAGTTTGAATGGGTTCCAAAGTGGGGTAGGGTGCAGTTACAGTATGGGGAGTAAGATGGGAGTGGGGCGGGACGTCAGCACAGTCGCCCACTGTGCTGTGGGATCAGTAGAGCCAAGAGCGCTTCCGTGTGATGGTAAACACGGCCGTGTACAGGAAGCTAGGAACGAGGCTTGGCCCGCACAGCAGAGTCAGGCGCAGCGGTGTGACGTCATCATTCAGCCTGAATGATGACGTCACATACTGTAACTGCACCCTACCCCACTTTGGAACCCATTCAAACTCTGAGACCTAAACGGACTGGATTATTATTGGATGTGGAAAAAAACCCCTCCCCCCCTCTGGAGGACCTAAGAACACCCACCTGCTGTGCCCATCTCCTCATACCATCTCCACCGGGATAAGATACGACAGCTTAGAGTGGATTCTGCTGAGACCTGTAGTCCTGCTGGACCTCCTTATCCAGAGATGTGCCTAAATGCAAGATTGCTTTTTAACATGACTTGAAAAGGATGACAGCCTCCTGGGAAAAACTCCTGTGACTTGCAGTTCCACCAGCCCTCCATCTACTGAGATCCACCTGGATGCAACACTTCTTACCTAGATGTGAGTGGATATTGTTTTTATTAATAAATGTCTATATGATATATATTCAGAGGCGCCCCTCTCCTTGTCTTTTTTCTCCAGCTTTTATTGGACCTGGCTTCAGGCCTCTTCGGTGGCAGCCCTGACAACTACATATGCCTTGCTGTGTATACCATATATACACATTCAGCCGCAAAAATCCCTTTCCCCCCCCCCCCCCTTGTGTATTTTTTTCCTGGACTATTGGGAACCTCTGCATAATAACGAGGTACTGTGACTTTGCGCCTTTGTACTAGTTATTTACTATGAAATGAATATATAGAGATGAGTATTATTAGCATCTAAAAATAAATACGCTGCGAAGACTTTTTAAAAAATAGAGGCATGAGTGAATATATCAAAAACGGCGTTTGACATATGGTTCCTTATTTATGTATGAGAATGGTTGGTTTCTTATTTGAGCATTACTGCTTTCATATTTTTTTATTTTTATATTTATTTATTTTTATTTTTATTTTTATTTTTATTTTTTATCATTTTTATTTTTATCTATCCACATATAATATTTTACCAACATTCACATATCCTTATATATTTTTTAATAGATTGTCATACACATTCACGTTTTAATTTTTTATTCCTTATATTAAACATGATGTCATTAAAATCTTTTCACATATATACACATATATACATATTTTGAATTATGGGTAAGCACTTGTAGATCCAAACAACTGTTTTTCCTATCCAGGATCGCAAAGAGTCAGTGTGCACGCCATCCACAGCACCCAAGCGCAGGTGGTGTTGAATAGGATGATGAGCACACAAAAGTTGCTATGGCAACCACCAAGCTAAATGTTGCCTATAAAAAGGTCTCAGCTGCCTAAAAGCCCCATAATCCCTTGATAAAGACACGTGGGCGTGTCGCAACGCGTCGGGAGGAGGAGCTAAGCAACACTACTGAGACAAGCAGGGCAGGGAGCCCAAACAGTGCCTGACATATTTCTAACCACCGCGCTTCGTTCGTAGGGTGCTGTGTAAGTAGATGGGCTTCAGCCACAACACATGCACACCATTCCAAGTATAACTATATTGCGCAATGGTTTTTTATCTGTCTTCTATCCTCATGCAAACACGGAAGAGATAGTAAGGACGTGACCAGCAGGAAAGAGGACACCACAACTAAAGATAAGTAAAAGTATTATGTGTATACCTGCTCAAAAATATACATTTACTAAATGGTGCTTATCTTTCTCATTTGTGGTGTACACCTTTTATCCTTCAAGTTTTAACCTGTGCTCAACACCAAAGGGCAATTAGTTAGTAAAACATCTCAGCACTAACTAATCAGGAACAACACCTGTCTAAGCAACCGCAAATTAAACACCTAAGGAGACATCAATTAGATGCATGGACTCCTAAAGGATTCTAAAAACACCTATGGTGTTTCTCCCAATTTAATCGCATAACCCAATATGCGTTTTTCCACAAATAAATCGCACAATTAAATGCGTTTTTTTTTTTCAGTTTTAAACGCATGGATTTTTTAATGCGTTTTTTTCAGTTTTAAACGCATGGATTTTTTAAGGGTTGGAATGTAAACGTGGTTTTACCTCATTCCTAAACTGTCTTTTATTCACAGCACTATCGCACAAATATCACTTAATCACTGGTACCACAAAAAGGAAAAGGATCCACTTATTTATATATTTACATA
Organism: Lithobates sylvaticus; assembly: GCA_028564925.1. Classification (NCBI taxonomy): domain Eukaryota; kingdom Metazoa; phylum Chordata; class Amphibia; order Anura; family Ranidae; genus Lithobates; species Lithobates sylvaticus. Next base: position 63,947,083 of record CM053035.1, on the reverse strand, counting down.
TGGTTTTATGTATTTATTTATTTATGTATACACACTCAGTGCACGGATTTTAAGGAGGTTTTACACATCACTTGAATAGTATCATTGCACAAGCAATTTTTAATCAGATCTACACGATTTTTAAGGTTGATTGAGAGCGCACCCATTTCACATAATTATTAACATTGTGTGTGTATTTTAAAAATCATATCTAAACTACTGCAATATTGGTTATCTATAAGGATATACATGCCTCCTGCATGTATCTTTACCTGTCAAATGTCTCCCCTCCTGTCTGTCTGTCTGTTATGAGTAGGGTTGAGCGAACCAGAACTGTAAAGTTCGGGTCCGTACCGGACTTTTGGGTGTCCGGGTTCCGGACCCAAATTATTGACTGTATGTTCGGGTCCGGTGTTCGGCGATGTATTGGCGCCTTTTACAAGCTGCAGGGCATCATTCCTGAGATATCTTCAAATTAGTAATAGTCAGTGAGCAATCTACATAGCTAGAGAGACTAGAGAGTGTCTTTATTGAGGGAAAAAGGGAGAGAGAATTATTCACCAGATTCCTAAATCAATTGTACCCTGGCTGGGGTGCAGTGCACAGTCTTTTAACAGTGCCATGAGGCCAGTGACAGACAAAATATAACTTTTATCTGCAAGCTCAGTGCACCATCACTGCATATTTTACTAAGAGATACACCATACTCTGGGTGTATTCTGCTATCGCAAAAAAATTGCAAAAAAATAAAATGACATACAATCGATCGATACTTCTTCTATTGTGCTATCCCAAAAAAAAAATTGTAGTGACATTTTTTTTTTCCCCATAGCATTTTCTGCAGTTTGATACACGCTTTACACACTGTGGGTGTATTCTGCTATTGCAAAAAAATAAAATCTTGCAGTGTTTTCTGCATGTGTGCAGGAGTGTGACATGCAACCCATCGACATTTCTTCTATTGTGCTATCCCCAAAAAAAATTGTAGTGAAATTTTTTTTTTCCATAGCATTTTCTGCAGTTTAGCAGTTTTTGAGATACACGCTGTACACACTGTGGGTGTATTCTGCTATTGCAAAAACACCCATTTAGGGCAAGATCATAAATTTTGAAAATATGAGGAGATCGTCAAAAAAGGGACGTGGCCCCGGTTGTGGTGCTGCTGGTGAAGCTCCTGTTGCAGGGAGAGGACGTGGTCGATCTGTGCCAGCTACACGCACTAGTGAAACACCTTCCTCAGGTGCGAGTAGGCGACAGAGCCTGCAACGGTATTTTGGCGCGCCTAATGAGGCTGTACGAATGTTGAGGCCAGGACAAGTACAGGCGATAGTAGATTGGGTTGCTGACAGTGCCTCCAGTTCCTTCCCATTGTCTCCCACCCAGTCTCCTGATGAAAGTTCAGAGTTGGCACCTGCAGCCGATGTCCATCAGTCTTTCACCTCACCCCCTTGCAAATCAGCCAATCAGTCTGAGCCCCAAATCATGCAGCAGTCTCTTCTGCTTTTTTAATGACTCTGTTAGCAGGGTTTCCCAGGGCCATCCACCTAGCCCTGCCCCAGAAGTGGAAGAGATTGTGTGCACCGATGCCCAACCACTTATGTTTCATGATGAGTACATGGGAGGACCATCGCAGCACGTCTCGGATGATGACGAAACACAGGTGCCAACTGCTGCTGCTTTCACCATTGTGCAGACCGACAAGGAGGGCAGGGGTGAAGACTGGGTGGAAGATGATGTGGAGGTGATGAGGTCCTTGACCCCACATGGAATCAACGTCATGCAGGTGATCAGTGTAGTTCGGAGGAAGAGGCGGTGGTCGCACAGAGCCACCAGCACAGCAGAAGAGGGAGCAGGGTGCAAAAGCGGAGCGTCCGTCCCCTAGACAGTACGTCTGCTACTGCTTAATGCAGCAAGGGACCGAGCACACCAAAGCCAGGTCCAAGGAGTTCCCTAGCGTGGCAGTTCTTCAGACAATGTGCTGATGACAAGACACAAGTGGTGGTTTGCACGTTGTGCAATCAGAGCCTGAAGCGAGGCATAAACGTTCTCAACCTGAGCACAACCTGCATGACCAGGCATCTAAGTGCAAAGCAGGAGATGCAGTGAAGTAGACACCTCAAAAACCAAGAAAGGTCTCTGGCTCCTCCTGCTTCCTCATCTGCTGCAGTCTCGGCCTCTTCATCCACCTCTGTAGTGACAGTGGCACCTGCCAACCCGCAAACAGAGGATCTGCCAGCAACACTACCACCTGGGTCACCAACCATCTCCACAATGTCCCATGGAATCGTTCAGCTCTCTTTCTCCCAAACACTGGAGCGGAAGAGGAAGTACCTCCCTAGCCACCTGCGATCCCTGGCCCTGAATGCCAGCATTTCAAAATTCCTTGCCTTTGAAATGCTGTCATTCCGTCTGGTGGAGACGCAGAGTTTTAAAAGGCTGATGTCATTGGCTGTCCAACAGTACGTCGTGCCCAGCCGCCACTACTTTTCCAGGCGAGCTATCCCTTCCTTGCACAACCAAGTGGGGGACAAAATCAGGTGTGCACTGCGCAACGCCACCTGTGGCAAGGTCCACCTAACTACGGATGCGTGGACCAGTAAGCACGGTCAGGGACGTTATATCTCCCTAACAGCACACTGGGTTAATGTAGTGGCGGCTGGGCCTGAGGCGGATAGCAGTTTGGCGCATGTCCTTCCACCACCGAGGATTGCAGGGCACTTCAGTTTGCCTCCTGTTGCTAACTCCTCCTACTCCGCCTCCTCATCCTCTACTGCCTCCTCATCCGGTCAGCGTAACACCTTTACCACCAACTTCAGCACAGCCAAAGGTAAACGACAGCAGGCAGTTTTAAAACTTTCCTGTTTGGGGGAAAAACCCCACACCGCGCAGGAGTTGTGGAGGGACATGGAACAACAGACCGATGAGTGGTTGGTGGCAGTGAGCCTTAAGCCCGGCCTGGTGGTGTGCGATAATGGGCGAAATCTCGTAGCAGCTCTGGGCCTAGCCGGTTTGACGCACATCCCTTGCCTGGCGCATGTGCTGAGCTTGGTGGTCCAGAGGTTCCTTAAGAATTACCCCGATATGCCAGAGCTGCTGCAGAAAGTGCGGGCCGCCTGTGCGCACTTTCGGTGTTCTCACCCTGCTGCTGCTCGCCTGTCAGCGCTGCAGCGTAACTTCGGCCTTCCCGCTCACCGTCTCATATGTGACGTGCCCACAAGGTGGAACTCCACCTTGCACATGCTGGCTAGACTGTGCGAGCAGCAGCAGGCGTTAGTGGAATTTCAGCTGCAGCACGCACACGTGAGTCGCTCTGCAGAACAGCACCACTTCACCGACCAATAACTGGGTCTCCATGCGAGACCTGTGTGCCTTGTTGCGCTGTTTCGAATACTCCACCAACATGGCCAGTGCCGATGACGCCGTTCTCAGCGTTACTATCCCAGTTCTATGCCTCCTTGAAAAAACGCTTCAGGTGATGATGGAAGAGGATGTGGCACAGGAGGAGGAGGAAGAGGGGTCATTTCCAAGGCTTTCAGGGCAGTCATTTACAAGTGGCTACGAGGGTGGGTTCCTGCACCAACAAGCGCCAGGTACACAATTGTCCGGCAGCAAGGGCACCGTTCTGGAGGATGACGAGGAGGAGATGGAGGAGGAACCATGTTCACAGCAGGGTGGCACCCAGACCAGCTCATGTCCATCACTGGTGCATGGCTGGGGGGATACAGAGGACACAGACGATACACCTCCCACAGAGGACAGCTTTTTGTTGCCTCTGGGCAGCCTGGCACACATGATCGATTACATGCTGCAGTGTCTCCGCAAAGACCGCCTAGTTTCCCACATTTTAACTGGTGCTGATTACTGGGTGGCCACCCTGCTGGATCCCCGTTACAAGGACAACGTGACGTCCTTAATTACCTCACTGGAGCGTGATCGTAAAAGCGCCCTGAGGCGATTCAGTTCGCATAGGTAGCGCTATACAAGTCATTCATTCATGCGCGAGTACAAGCGCACATTGGTAGACGCGCTGCTGGTGGCATTCCCACTTGACAGCGGGGGTACGGTGGAAGCACAAGGTGAAGGCAGAGGAGGAGGAAGAGGTCGCCAACACAGCCGGGGCACCGCCAGCACCTCGGAAGGCAGGGTTAGCATGGCTGAAATGTGGACAAGCTTTGTCAGCACGCCACAACAACCAGCACCACCAGCTGAGATGGAACGTCTTAGCAGGAGGCAGCATTTCACCAACATGGTGGAGCAGTATGTGTGCACACGCCTACACGTACTGAATGACGGGTCTGCCCCCTTCAACTTCTGGGTCTCCAAATTGCGCACATGGCCTGAGCTTGCCCTTTACACCTTGGAGGTGCTGGCCTGCCCTGCAGCCAGTGTATTATCTGAACGTGTATTTAGCACGGCAGGGGGCGTTGTCACAGACAAGCGCCTGTCCAGAGCCAATGTGGACAAGCTCACGTTCATTAAAATGAACCAGGCATGGGTCCCACAGGACTTGTTCGTACCCTGTGCAGAATAGACACGTATACCGGTGTTCTGACAAAAACTGTCTAGCCATCGGATAGTGTCCGGCCACTTACTGCACAGGCGCAGTGCTTGCGCAGTACGGAGGACAAGGATATTCACAAAATCTCCAAAGATGAACGGCGCCTGCGCCGTGAGTGCAGGTTCAAGCCCCACCATCCAAGTGGACATACGGTAGCACATAGTAACCGGGCCCCTCACGGGCTCGCTTGGCTAGGCTTCAACCTAGGATGATGTGGCTTGAACCTGGAGTCACCGCGCATCGTCTTCGGAGAGTTTTGGAATCCCCTTGTCCTACGTACTGAGCAAGCGCAGTACAGGGCGGACACCATGCAATGGGGGACAGAATTCGACACATCACCACTAGCCTTACCCAGCCATTGTTCTATTTTTGAAGCAGTGTTGGCTACCTCGTCCTCCTCCACCGCCGCTTCCACCTACACCGCCACATCCACTGCCACCTCAACCTCCTACTCCATATGGACCTCGTCCTCCTAGGTCAAGATTATCATTTTTTTAATTTCCAAGTATTTTATTTTCCCACTATCTTATCCATTAAATTGAATAATTTTTTCCAGAAAGTGCGTATTCTGGGGCATTCCCACCATATGTGCCATATGTGCCATCGTGCCGAACAGTTTCTGAGGTTCTTAATGACTTCCTGTACCTCTTCTGCTTAGAAGGGGGTCTCCAGCATATTTTTTTTTTTTTTTTTTATGTTATTATTTCCCTATCCACATTTGTTTGCAGAGCACTTGCCATGCTCTTAACAACATTTTGTTGTCATTTGCACCCGTCTAGACCTTTCCATGACTTTTTTTTTACAGCCATTTTAGTCTTGAAAAGTTCAGGTCCCCATTGACTTCAATGGGGTTCAGAGTTCGGTCCCGAACCCAGACTTTTTTCCGAAGTTCGGCCGAACCCGCTGAACCCGAACATCCAGGTGTCCACTCAACTCTAGTTATGAGTCCCGAAAAACTACAGATTCTGTGAGTGGGTCTGTTGTCTGGAGCTCGGTGGGTGGAGTCGTGATGTCAATAGACTCCCCACCCACCTCTACACTCCCCTTGTCAATATGCATTTTCTCCTGTGTATTTCTTACACTGAAATTCTGCTATGATCTCTAACATCCAGTGAAAAGACAGGAAAGTAACCACATGACTTCAGCATGCCCAATTATGCTGAGGTGTGGAACATCCAATCCTGGCAGAGCAGCAGAAGAAAGGAGTGGGAGGGAATTAAAAAATAATGCATGTCTCTTAGGCTAGTGCACAAGATATGTAAATCACCTGTCAATCACAGCAAGGGGGAGGATTTGACAAAGTTTTTCTCTGTTTGTCAAGATTTATCTCGCTGAACAATAAAAGAGGATTGCTCAGAGCTGGATTAACTCTTTGTGGCAAGACTGGGCTCAAATGATAGGAAATCTTATACTCTACGTTCTGACATAAAAAAAAAAAAAAAAATGTCGGGTTTACATCCACTTAAAGTAAGTTCTCTTGATAAATTTTGACCAAAAATGATGCTGCTACATTTCTTTGGTAAAAATAACTCAAATCAGTGTTTATTTGGTGTTGGCAGTGATGGGGGACTGCCAGATTTTTTATTGGGACATTTAATGTGTCTAGGGACAGGGGTATATCAGTGGTGCTTGATGTACATTTGTATGGTGATCTGTAACGGCTCCCTGTATAAAATCATCCTCAAACAGAGAGCTGTCACAGATCTGCAGATCCCCCCACCCCCCCCCCATGCACTGAGCTCAAACTGAGCTTGGCAGGATGAACTGTCACTGTTTACATTCTGACGGCTGTGATTGAACACAGCCGTCAGGTGATCGGGAGGACCAATCACAGCCCCCATATCCCAATCTCTGCTCAGCTGGACAGGATCAAGCTGCAGCGCACCTCGTGGCCACGCTGTGAGCACTTGTTCTGAGGGAAGTTCCTGAACATCCACCCGGATCGAGGAAAGGACCATACGGCCGTTTATGTGCAGTGGCCGGGTGGGAAGTAGTTAAGTTAGCTTTAAATTCAACTAAGAATCACACTCTATGGAAAATTAACCCTTATTGGTTTGACCCTTTTCCTTCAAAACAGAAAATAATACTCCACATTTTGGCCGATGGTACTGTTAACAAGCCCTCTGTATCGTCACAGATCTATTGGGATTCTTTAACAAAAGCTTGGTAATCGTGTTTTTTTTTTTTTCTTCTCACGCTGACAGCACGAGGAGAAAAAAAAGCCGACCACCTGCTTATCTGCAAGGGACATCGGTCCCGAGGAGGAAGAGGCAATTATGCCTCATCTGTGCCCACCAGTACCCCTGTCAGTGCCACCTGGCATTGCCACCTACCAATGCCCATGAGTGCCACCTATCAATGCCCACAAGTGCCACCTATCAATATCCACCAGTGGTGCCAATCAGTGTAACCGATCAGTTCCCATCACTGCCACCCATCAGTGCCTATCAGTGCTGCCTCGTCAGCGTACATCAATGAAGGAGAAAAATTACCTGTTTGCAAAATTTTAGAACAAAATATAAAATAAAAAAATTATTATTTATATAAAAAATTCTCTTTTTTTTAAAAGAAAATTTTAACACAAAATAAAAACCGCAGAGGTGATCAAATACCACCAAAATAAATCTCTATTTGGAAAAAATGGGTACAGTGTAGCATGACCGTGCAATTGTCATTTACAGTGCATCAGCGCTGAAAACTGAAAATTGGTCTGGACAGGAGGGGGGTTTAAGTGCCTAGTAAGCAAGTGGTTAAAAGGTTATATGAGAGATTTATTTTTCTCTCAAATTTCAAGGATCAAAAAAAGATCTAGGGCATGAGAACATTTAGTGATTGAAGATGTTTTAACCCTTTCGCTGCCAGGTCTGGACGCCATCCGGACCTACAACATTGCCCCCAGGTGGCCAAGTCTGTACACAGGGGCGGATTGACTCGGTGACTCGGGCGCCGCCCGAGGGCCCGGGTCCATTAGGGGCCCGGACTCGGCCACATGAGGGGCCACTTGAAACGGCTGTATTACATGCCGTGATGCCGCTAACAATACTGCTAACGCCGTGCGGCTCGCTGCCATCCCCTTCTTCCCTCCCGTCCGTCCCAGGTGCTTCTACTGTATGCGTCGTGACGTCACCTGGGACGGACGGGAGGGAATGAGGGGCCGGCGGGGAGCCGCGCGCCGTTAGCAGTATTCGCGGCATGTAATACAGCCGCTTCAACCTGCCGAGTCCGGGCCCCTAATGGAAGAGAAGAGTGGAGGGGCCGGCGGGGAGCATTGGCATCGGCATCGGTGAGTTAATTTACCAGGACCGCCACAAGTGATGGGGGGGTGGTACCCCCAGCCCACAGTGTCACCCCCAGCCCACAGTGTCCCCCTGTGTGCATGTCCCCCCTGTGTGTGCGCTCTCCCTCCAGTGTCCCCCTGTGTGTGCGTGTCCCCCCCTGTGTGTGCGCTCTCCCTCCAGTGTTCCCCTGTGTGTGCGCTCTCCCTCCAGTGTCCCCCCCTGTGTGTGCGCTCTCCCTCCAGTGTCCCCCCTGTGTGTGCGCTCTCCCTCCAGTGTCCCCCCCTGTGTGTGCGCTCTCCCTCCAGTGTCCCCCCCTGTGTGTGCGCTCTCCCTCCAGTGTCCCCCCTGTGTGTGCGCTCTCCCTCCAGTGTCCCCCCCCTGTGTGTGCGCTCTCCCTCCAGTGTCCCCCCCTGTGTGTGCGCTCTCCCTCCAGTGTCCCCCCCTGTGTGTGCGTGTCCCCCCTGTGTGTGCACTCTCCCTCCAGTGTCCCCCTGTGTGTGCGTGTCCCCCCCCTGTGTGTGCGCTCTCCCTCCAGTGTCCCCCCCCTGTGTGTGAGCTCTCCCTCCAGTGTCCCTCCAGTGTCCCCCTGTGTGTGCGTGTCCCCCCTGTGTGTGCGCTCTCCCTCCAGTGTCCCCCATGTGTGTGTGTGTGTACCCCCCTGTGTGTGCGCTCTCCCTCCAGTGTTCCCATGTGTGTGTGTGTGTACCCCCCTGTGTGTGCGCTCTCCCTCCAGTGTCCCCCTGTGTGTGCGCTCTCCCTCCAGTGTCCCCCTGTGTGTGTGCGCCCCCCTGTGTGTGCGCTCTCCCTTCAGTGTCCCCCTGTGTGTGTGTGTGTGCCCCCCTCCGTGTGCGCTCTCCCTCCAGTGTCCCCCTGTGTGTGTGTCCCCCCGTGTGTGTGTGCTCTCCCTCCAGTGTCCCCCCCTGTGTGTGCGCTCTCCCTCCAGTGTCCCCCCCTGTGTGTGTGCTCTCCCTCCAGTGTCCCCCTGTGTGTGCGCTCTCCCTCCAGTGTCCCCCTGTGTGTGCATGCCCCCCCCTGCGTGTGAGCTCTCCCTCCAGTGTCCCCCTGTGTGTGTGTCCCCCGTGTGTGCGCTCTCCCTCCAGTGTCCCCCCGTGTGTGTGCTCTCCCTCCAGTGTCCCCCTGTGTGTGCATGCCCCCCCCTGCGTGTGAGCTCTCCCTCCAGTGTGTGTGTCCCCCCGTGTGTGCGCTCTCCCTCCAGTGTCCCCCTGTGTGTGCGCTCTCCCTCCAGTATCCCCCTGTGTGTGCGCTCTCCCTCCAGTGTCCCCCTGTGTGCGTGTCCCCCTGTGTGTGCGCTCTCCCTCCAGTGTCCCCCTGTGTGCGTGTCCCCCCCTGTGTGTGTGCTCTCCCTCCAGTGTCCCCCTGTGTGGGCGTGCCCCCCCCCCCCCCTGTGTGTGCGCTTGGTCCCCTTGAGTGCGGGGACCAAGGGGGCCCCATGATCTTCTATTGCCCGGGGGCCCCATGAGTTGTCAGTCCGCCCCTGTCTGTACACCATATGGACCTAATTTCTCCTTCTGCTATAAGGCCCATGGTCACTTCAGTGACCATAAGCTTATAGCATAATTGTTCAGCAGACACTGGCTAGTAGGCCACTGATCAAAGCAATTTAACTAAAATGTGACCCCCCCTGCTGCTCTGCTGCTATGTCTCCCACCCATCCGCCTGTCTATGCTGACATCTAATGTGCCCCCTGCAATCACTCTAACTCTCCCTTACACTGACTTACCCTTCCTGCTCTAATCCCACCCCCCTCCCCAGCACCGATTCCCCTCTCAAACTCCGATCTCTCTGTGGCTGTCAGATTTGCTCCTCTGCTTTCTTGTGTAGCAGGGTAGCCACAGAACTGCAAAGAAAATAGCCCCCCAGGGCTGCTCCGACCCACCCTCCAGTGCTGCCCCACTTGCCTAATGCCACCTATCCTGGCTGGCTCTCCCACCTCCCCCTCCTGCCGGCTTTCTGTGCTGCAGGACAGGCACAGAGGATCTTTTTTTTTTTTAAACTGCCCCCCACGCTACTCCGACCCCCGCCACTCCACCTCCCCGATGTCCGGGCACCCCCTCCATGTTGCTAGCCAGCTCTCCCCTCCTTCCCTCCCGCCGGCTGCAGCCGCTGACAGTTCAGGATCGGCATGGAGGAGGGGGAGAGGGGTGTTGCAGGGTGGGGGGGGGCTGGTAAACATGTGTTTTACCACCCCCCCTTCCTTTCCTGAAAGAATGCAGCTAGTGATCATAACAGATCTCTCCTGCAGTCTCATCACTGACAGATAGTAAACGTGTTTACTATTGTCAGTTTATGAATGAAACAATGTTTAATTTTATGAATCAATAGGAGTCTATACAGACTCATTTGAGGATTCATATGCAGAGCAGCTCAGGTTGCAGAGAAAGTCCCTTTCTCTTTTTCACAAAAAAATGAAAAAAAAAGTATTCAAAATACTTTGGCGGAAGAAATCGCTGCAAGTTGGGTGAAGTTTGCCGCAGGCGCAAATCATAATGGCATCAGCACCCTGTCCACTGCCTATTACAGCTTAAAGTGGAGCTCCACCCACTTCCGGGTAAGATTGCCGTGGAAATCTACAAAGCTGTTTGGCCCCTAATCTTTTCCCCTACAGCCTTCTGAGACACACACAGAAGAATGCAGGACCACAAAGCAAAGTGTGACTCGCTCATACGCAGAAGGAAACTGGCTGTGAAGTCGAAAGGCTTCACTGCCCGGTTTCCCTTAGTCAAGATGCTGGCACCTGCACCCAAAGCTGATTGAAGAATCAGCTCGGGTGCTGACATCACTGGATCCCTGGACAGGTAAGTGTCCTTAATTAAACATCAAAAAAGTGAGGCAAACACTGCGCTAATCCCTAACCAATGAAATATAAATGTGATAAACACTTAAATGGGTTAGGTGTGATGAAAAAAATAAAAAATAATTGGAAGGAGCAGCAGCTAAAAAATGTGAGATATACACAATAAACAGAACTAATAAAACAAAAGGCTGCGCTAAATAATATGAATAAAATGCCAAAAATAATTGATCATTCAAAATATGTGCAAATCCAAATGAATAAAAGCCACCAATAAAAGTCCAGTGAAGTCTTATGTGGCTAAAAAAGGCTTGTGTATAACGATATGAAATCCCAAATTAGTGACTGTAGGGAATCCACCAAATACACCGTGATCTACCACCACTCTAAAAATGTGCTTACCAGAGGGCAAGCTTAGATAAGCCTGTGATATAGTGATATCGGGACATGCCTGGACCTTCAGAACTCAGCACCGCACCAAATCTCCACACACATGATAGACCAGGGACCAGAATCTCTGTGGTATTTTCCCTTCCAATCAGCCTTAGCTTGCGAACTCTCCAGGGATATAAAGCCAGGAATCGCTCAGCAACCAGCATGTAAATATATGAAGACAAGGGATGCTCCCATAGTGTGATACCAGATACCAAATTTATTAAAGAAAAAATAAAATCCTACTTACACAAAAGAGAATGTGCACTAGCAGAAGATAAATGAAAATAAAATACGCCGGCCGGCTAGCAATCCACCCGCTCTCAATGCGGAACGTGATGAGGTCAGTGTGTCAGCCTCCCTACGTCCGTTTCGTCTATTGACGTCTTCTGGGGAACGGGCGACGCACTGAATTATCGCAACTTTATAGAAATACAACAGACCCGCCCTGGTGTGAACCCTCAAGGGCGGATAAACACAAAACTCCACATTGGGCGATGTCATTGAACAAAAATCATTAAGTATAACCATCCTATATGAATATTAGATTAAAAAATATATTGTAATCAGACAAATAAACAATATACTGGATAAAAAATATATAAAAAGGATATATGGAATAAAAAAATTTGGGTTAAAAACATAATTATAAGTATGACCCAAATAACATTAAGGAGGAGAAAACCATGTATACCTCCATCTTGTGGACAAATACCAAAATGTAAGTCCAACTAATATCAACTCTAACGTGGACATCTAAAAGGAACAGGGACACATATATTAGTCCTATTCTTTATAAGTTGGCTTACATAAGGAACCAAAACTAAAAAGTATTTAGTTCTAAATTTGGATTATACATCACCATACAGATACGGAAAGGGAAATCTGTTCTTAATACAAAAAATGCATATATATATATAAAATAAAAATAAAATAGCTATATCAGAGTACCAGAAAAACACTCATAGGTTGAAATCCGCCATTGAGGCCTCACACCTTACAATAAGGTGTATCACAATATTCATCTCATGTAGAACCCAAAGCAAATGTGTATATTAGACCAGATGGGAAAACCTATTAATGACTTCAAATCGTTAACAAAAAATGGTAATAACTGGGTATGAAGTTGACACGACCTCAAGCATTATCGATAAATGCATTGACGTCAGTGTCAACATTCAACCCAAAGGGGGCATAACTCTTGATTTTATATATCCATGACATCTCCAATCTGGAGATGCCACGGACAAGTGAGCCTCCCCTCCACTGGGGGGTATATTTGTCAATCCCCAAGAAAATGGTTTTTGATGGGTCCTTCTTGTGGACTTCCAAATAATGTCTGGATACTGGGTGCTTGGGGAACCCACCCAGAATGTTGGTGACATGTTCGTTCAATCTCACCTTGAGGGGGCGCTTAGTCCTGCCCACATACTGAAGCCCACATGGGCATTGGAGCAGGTAAACGACCCCCTCAGTCAAGCCAGTAATGAACGGTCTAATCTCAAACTCAACTCTAGTACTAGTAGAGGTGAATTTGTGAGTCCTCCTATGAGTGCAACCACTAAGGGAGCAAATCCTACACCGCCTGCACTGATAAAAGTCTGTCAAATTATCAAAAAAATATGTTTTGACTACCGGTGGATCTAGGACATTAGGAGATATTCTAGCCTTAAGAGAGGGAACACCTCTATAAACAATCTGTGGTCTCGATGGAAGGACTGTATTAAGGGTTAAATCACTGGTGAGGACGTGCCAGTGTTTCTTAATCATCCTCCCCACATTCCAATGGGTGGAATATGATGTTATGGATTGCTAGACATTATTTGGAAGTCCACAAGAAGGACCCATCAAAAAACATTTTCTTGGGGATTGACAAATATACCCCCCAGTGGAGGGGAGGATATATAAAATCAAGAGTTATGCCCCCTTTGGGTTGAATGTTGACACTGACGTCAATGCATTTATCGATAATGCTTGAGGTCGTGTCAACTTCATACCCAGTTATTACCATTTTTTGTTAACGATTTGAAGTCATTAATAGGTTTTCCCATCTGGTCTAATATACACATTTGCTTTGGGTTCTACATGAGATGAATATTGTGATACACCTTATTGTAAGGTGTGAGGCCTCAATGGCGGATTTCAACCTATGAGTGTTTTTCTGGTACTCTGATATAGCTATTTTATTTTTATTTTATATATATATATGCATTTTTTGTATTAAGAACAGATTTCCCTTTCCGTATCTGTATGGTGATGTATAATCCAAATTTAGAACTAAATACTTTTTAGTTTTGGTTCCTTATGTAAGCCAACTTATAAAGAATAGGACTAATATGTGTCCCTGTTCCTTTTAGATGTCCACGTTAGAGTTGATATTAGTTGGACTGGTATTGGTTTTCTCCTCCTTAATGTTATTTGGGTCATACTTATAATTATGTTTTTAACCCAAATTTTTTTATTCCATATATCCTTTTTATATATTTTTTATCCAGTATATTGTTCATTTGTCTGATTACAATATATTTTTTAATCTAATATTCATATAGGACGGTTATACTTAATGATTTTTGTTCAATGACATCGCCCAATGTGGAGTTTTGTGTTTATCCGCCCTTGAGGGTTCGCACCAGGGCGGGTCTGTTGTATTTCTATAAAGTTGCGATGATTCAGTGCGTCGCCCGTTCCCCAGAAGACGTCAATAGACAAAACGGACGTAGGGAGGCTGACGCACTGACGTCATCACGTTCCGCATTGAGAGTGAGTGGATTGCTAGCCAGCCGGCGTATTTTATTTTCATTTATCTTCTGCTAGTGCACATTCTCTTTTGTGTAAGTAGGATTTTATTTTTTCTTTAATAAATTTGGTATCTGGTATCACACTATGGGAGCATCCCTTGTCTTCATATATTTACATGCTGGTTGCTGAGCGATTGCTGGCTTTATATCCCTGGAGAGTTCGCAAGCTAAGGCTGATTGGAAGGGAAAATACCACAGAGATTCTGGTCCCTGGTCTATCGTGTGTGGAGATTTGGAGCGGTGCTGAGTTCTGAAGGTCCAGGCATGTCCCGATATCACTATATCACAGGCTTATCTAAGCTTGCCCTCTGGTAAGCACATTTTTAGAGTGGTAGTGGATCACGGTGTATTTGGTGGATTCCTTACAGTCACTCATTTTGGATTTCATATCGTTATACACAAGCCTTTTTTAGCCACATAAGACTTCACTGGACTTTTATTGGTGGCTTTTATTCATTTGGATTTGCACATATTTTGAATGATCAATTATTTTTGGCATTTTATTCATATTATTTAGTGCAGCTTTTTGTATTATTAGTTCTGTTTATTGTGTATATCTCACATTTTTTAGCTGCTGCTCCTTCCAATTATTTTTTTTTTTCATCACACCTAACCCATTTAAGTGTTTATCACATTTATATTTCATTGGTTAGGGATTAGCGCGGTGTTTGCCTCACTTTTTTACTGTTTATTTTGATATATTCACACTGCAGCTTTCTTTTTGTGTTTTTTAAGTTATCACTGATTTGCTTGTTTTTTAGTGTTATTTGTTACACACTAAATAATTAGGAAGGTTAATTCCTCCCTTTTTGCATGGATTTTTACATTATATGCCCACTTTTTGAGTTGGTCAAATACCATCATGGATATTTTTGACTATAGGGCCACCAGAGTGGTTAATGTTGAGGGGGTGTTTGAGATGTACAAGGAGGAAGAAGGCGACTTAAGCAGCCTTTTTATGAGGTTGAAAAACCTGACAGTCTCCGAGATGCATACACAATGGGACATCGCCTACCTAGAGACCTATGTTAGAAATAATATGGTGCCCAGAAGCCTTAGATGGGAAATTAACCCACAGAAAGGTGATTTAGAGCTTGAAGATTGGTTCAAGTACTTCAATACAACTGGGGTCAATTTTCTCAAATTTCTTATTGAGAGAAAATCGTCCAAACTTACGAGATTGGACGAAGAGATTAAGACTATTAAAGAAAAACTTAACCCTCTTAAGGATAACAATGAATATAGAGATAGATCTACAGCACTCCTCAAAATTCTCGAGAAAGAAGATAGGGAGCAGAAATGAAAGAAAAAAAAGAAATTCAATAGAGACCTAAGTGATTATCAGGGTGGTATAGTGTTTGACTGGCAGAAGAAATTATTAAATGAGCAAGCCAATATTGGGAATGTCAACATGGAAGAGGGATTGGGCAATACAACCTCGGTTCCCAATACCTCCCATCCAACACTAAATAAATCCACCAAGGTTGCAGCCAACCCCTTAGGGTCTGTACATCGTACAAGTCAGGGTACTTATCAATCCCCCAATAGACAAGGCAATTATGGCAGGAATGCCCCCCCCAGCCAACCACATTCCACCATCCTCACGAAGGCCCCGTGGATCTAGTAATAATAATAGGGGTCTTAGGGGTCGTGGCAGTAATACTAATGGAGGGGGTTTCCCCCCACCCTCCAATATTAGGTCTTCGGGACAGCCCAATTACTATCAACAAGGATTGGGGGGTTCATTTCCACCTAATTTTGGACCTATTTATGGTATCAATCCTTTTGGTGGTTATGGTCCGAACCCCAATTTTAGGATAGACCACCACCCGTGGCATTTCACCATTTTGATACCACAGGCGGCTATGATTCTAGGAATGATATTGGGTATAACCTGAAAACCCAAAACAATTTTTATCCTCTACAAGACTTAGAGGGACCCCCTACTGATTATGAGGGGACTGATGGTAGAGGGTTGACTAATTCCACCCAACATCTAGGTTCCGGGTTACCCAATCAACATTGGGGTTTTCTCAGACCGAATCAGGGCATAAAAAGGCCCATGGATCGAAAAGAGGAACCAGAGGGGGGAGGAGATGTCGAGCTAAAAAGAAAAAGGCCCTTTTAGATGACGGAATTTTTAATTTGAGTTCTGTCTCTTTGAATGATTCTGAAAAATTAGTTTTGAGTAAGGGTTTAAAATTTGCTCCTCCACGAGGACTCAATAAATTTCAGACGTACATGGATGTACATAAATTTGTACGTAAGATCAGTATTAAACGACATATGGCCATTAATCCCATTAGTGTTAACAGTGATGTGACTACAGGTTTTCGCCATTCTGGATTATCCAACGCCTCACTATTTAACCCAACTGGTGCTTTGGCACCAGCTGTAAAGGTTTTTAGGGATTTGGTGTTGGCTGAATTAGAGCAAATACCTATTAAAAGGGTTAAAACCGACAGGGAGATTGTGAATGGTTTAAATTCTTTATGTCAAAATAAAGATTTAATAATTCGACCTGCTGACAAGGGGGGTGGGATTATTATCCTAGATAAAAAAGATTATCTGGATGAAATGCACAGAATATTGGGGGATTCTGATACGTATACACCTCTTCGGTCTGATCCCAAATCATTATATGTGTCTGAGTTGAGGATGCTGGTTCAAGGTGGGGTTGAGGGTGGGATTCTTAATAAGAAGGAAGCACTTTATTTGGTGCCTAAATCACCCCGAACCCCCACCATCTACTATCTACCAAAGATACATAAGCACCCTACCTGCCCCCGGGATGTCCCATAGTCAGTGGGATTGATTCTGTTACGTACCGGGTGGGCAGGTATATTGATTATTTTCTCCAACCCCTCGTTAAAAATATGCCATCTTATGTTTAAAGATTCCCGCTCTATTATCAATATATTGGGCAATATCACTCCCCCATCTGGCTTATGGTTAGTGACAGCCGATGTCACTTCTTTATATACCATTATACCACACGATCTGGGTCTGCTAGGTGTTGAACACTTTCTTAGGTGGGATTCTGGTCTGTTTGATGAGCAAATTTTTTTCATTTTACAGTTACTTAAATTTGCCGCATCTCGCAGCTACTTTTGGTTCGGAGGACGTTTCTTCAGACAAGATAGGGGAGTCGCCATGGGGGCTAAGTACGCCCCCAGTTTGGCGAATCTGTTTATGGCCCTATGAGAGGAGGATGTCGTCTATGCCCAACAGAGACCTCAGGTGGTCCTGTGGGCCAGGTATATTGACGACATCCTCCTCCTATGGGATGGGAGTAAGGAAGATTTGGATCTCTTCCTCACAGGATTGAATGCCAATCAGAGGGGAATTGTCCTTGATTATGAAGCCAGTCAGACTGCCATGACTTTTTTTTTTTTTTTTTGGACCTCAAAATAGGGGTTGATAATGGTGAATTCATCACTGCGACCCATTTTAAGGATACGGATCGTAATTCGTATATCCCTATGGGCAGTTGTCACCATGTAGCTTGGCTAAAGTCAGTACCCAAGAGCCAGTATTTGCGCCTGAGGAGGAATTGTTCTGATCCTGCTGAGTTTTTGATTCAAGCTGAGACTCTAACTGAACGGTTCTTGGAGAATGGTTACACAATACCCTCTCTTAGAGCTGTACTCGAAGAAGTTACTTCGATGGACAGAGCGGATTTACTCAGAGAAAAACCTGCTAAAGATGATATGGCCATGGTCCCCTTTATAACATCATATTCCATCCAACATAGGAATGTGGGGAGGATGATTAAGAAACACTGGCACAACCTAACCAGTGATCTAACCCTCAATACAGTCCTCCCACCGAAACCACAGATTGTCTATAGAGGTGTTCCCTCCCTTAAGACTAAAATATCCCCCAACGTCCTAGATCCACCGGTAGTCAAAACATATTTTTTTGATAATTTGACAGGCTTTTATCAGTGCAGGCAGTGTAGGATTTGCTCCCTTAGTGGTTGCACTCATAGGAGGACTCTCTACTAGTACTAGAGTTGAGTTTGAGATTAGACCGTTCATTACTTGCTCGACTGAGGGGGTCGTTTACCTGCTCCAATGCCCATGTGGGCTTCAGTATGTGGGCAGGACTAAGCGCCCCCTCAAGGTGAGATTGAACGAACATGTCACCAACATTCTGGGTGGGTTCCCCAAGCACCCAGTATCCAGACATTATTTGGAAGTCCACAAGAAGGACCCATCAAAAACCATTTTCTTGGGGATTGACAAATATACCCCCCAGTGGAGGGGAGGCTCACTTGTCCGTGGCATCTCCAGATTGCAGATGTCATGGATATATAAAATCAAGAGTTATGCCCCCTTTGGGTTGAATGTTGACACCGACGTCAATGCATTTATCGATAATGCTTGAGGTCGTGTCAACTTCATACCCAGTTATTACCATTTTTTGTTAACGATTTGAAGTCATTAATAGGTTTTCCCATCTGGTCTAATATACACATTTGCTTTGGGTTCTACATGAGATGAATATTGTGATACACCTTATTGTAAGGTGTGAGGCCTCAATGGCGGATTTCAACCTATGAGTGTTTTTCTGGTACTCTGATATAGCTAGTTTATTTTTATTTTATATATATGCATTTTTTGTATTAAGATCAGATTTCCCATTCCGTATCTGTATGGTGATGTATAATCCAAATTTAGAACTAAATACTTTTTAGTTTTGGTTCCTTATGTAAGCCAACTTATAAAGAATAGGACTAATATATGTGTCCCTGTTCCTTTTAGATGTCCACGTTAGAGTTGATATTAGTTGGACTTACATTTTGGTATTTGTCCACAAGATGGAGGTATACATGGTTTTCTCCTCCTTAATGTTATTTGGGTCATACTTATAATTATGTTTTTAACCCAAATTTTTTTATTCCATATATCCTTTTTATATATTTTTTATCCAGTATATTGTTCATTTGTCTGATTACAATATATTTTTTAATCTAATATTCATATAGGACGGTTATACTTAATGATTTTTGTTCAATGACATCGCCCAATGTGGAGTTTTGTGTTTATCCGCCCTTGAGGGTTCACACCAGGGCGGGTCTGTTGTATTTCTATAAAGTTGCGATGATTCAGTGCGTCGCCCGTTCCCCAGAAGATGTCAATAGACGAAACGGACGTAGGGAGGCTGGCGCACTGACGTCATCAAGTTCCGCATTGAGAGCGGGTGGATTGCTAGCCGGCCGGCGTATTTTATTTTCATTTATCTTCTGCTAGTGCACATTCTCTTTTGTGTAAGTAGGATTTTATTTTTTCTTTAATAAATTTGGTATCTGGTATCACACTATGGGAGCATCCCTTGTCTTCATATATTTACATGCTGTTTGCTGAGCGATTCCTGGCTTTATATCCCTGGAGAGTTCACAAGCTAAGGCTGATTGGAAGGGAAAATACCACAGAGATTCTGGTCCCTGGTCTATCATGTGTGTGGAGATTTGGAGCGGTGCTGAGTTCTGAAGGTCCAGGCATGTCCCGATATCACTATATCACAGGCTTATCTAAGCTTGCCCTCTGGTAAGCACATTTTTAGAGTGGTGGTGGATCACGGTGTATTTGGTGGATTCCTTACAGTCACTCATTTTTGATTTCATATCGTTATACACAAGCCTTTTTTAGCCACATAAGACTTCACTGGACTTTTATTAGTGGCTTTTATTCATTTGGATTTGCACTTAATTAAACATCAACAGCTACAGTATTTGAATTTTTAGGGGGAGACTGGAGCTCCTCTTTAGGGGCATTTGGCAGGCAGCAAAAATGCAGCTTAACCGCGCATTTTTGCCGCCCCCAATAGCCAGTCTAAACAAGAACAAAGGCATTGTTCATGCAGGGTATACTACAGCAAGGCCATGATTAGCTGCACAGGGATGCAAGGGTGTTCCGTGCATCCCATGCAGGCAATCCTATCAATGTCAATTGGGACACAGCGGCTGCACAGGTGTTTCATGCACGTCCGGGTAAACAGCCTTCCATGGGCGTACAATGTAGCACACCCCATTAAGTGAGGCCTTAGCAGGAATTTGTGAATAAGGATTTTTTGGGGGTTTTTTTCAGTGAAAATAGCCATCTGATAAACATTTGTGCAAGTATTCTACAGGTCATGTGCTTTCAGAAAATGTATGGTTTGGGGGGGGGGGGGGTCTTTTTCAAAATCTGAAAGCTGTAAGTGATAAATGAAAACATACAAAATTTTAGACATTTTTGCGTACGTTTGATTTTGGCCATTTCGGAAAAAGGTGCAATTTAAAATTTACAAATATTTGTTATTTATTACCTCAACACCGTATTAGCTGTGTTTTTATCTGCTAATAATGGTTTTAGTGTATTTTTTGCAAATATATTGGTTTGATATACATTTGCACAAATACTGCGGGGTCTAAAAAAACAGTAGTGCCTTCTTTTTATTCTAGAGGTCATATGCTGTCAGAATATATATATGGTTTTGGGGCGCCTCTGAGTATGTATCAAAATTCAATTTATTACAGCAACATTATCCACTCACATGGGGGTACAAGATGTCACGTTCAGGTCCTGCATGCTGGGCTGGGAAGATTGTGGAACTGCAGGTCTCAGTAAGTCCAGGTCACAGCCACTACACTTGCCTCTCATCAGGGGATGTTGGTATGGCAGAGCGTGGTGCTGATTTTTTCTTCCAAGAGGTCCAGGTGCAGATGAATGAATGAATGAATGAATGAAAGATTTGTATAGCGCTGCAACTGCGAACTGAATCGCCTCGAGGCGCTTGATCCGAACTGGGTTGATTCCTTCTTAGAAGAGGTGGGTCTTAAGTTTTTTCCTGAAGGTCCGATAGTCTTTTTCTAAGCGGATGTTCGTAGGTAGAGCGTTCCATAGCCGTGGTCCTTGGACTGCAAATCTTCGTTCTCCCCTTGATTTGTACCGGGACTTGGGAACGAGGAGGAGATTTTGGTCGTTAGATCGGAGGTTGCGATTGGGAGTGTAGTGTTGTATTTTTTCGCATAAGTATTGAGGAGCATCTCCTTGTGTGCATTTGTGGGTGAGGCAGAGGGTCTTGAATGTGATCCTATCCTTTACGGTTAGCCAATGGAGGGTCCTCAGGGATGGGGAGATGGATTCCCATGGTTTTTTTCCTGTGACTAGTCTTGCTGCCATGTTTTGAACGACTTGTAGGCGTGCAATCTGGAATTTAGGTAGTCCTATGTAGAGGGAGTTTGCGTAGTCGAGTCGAGAGTTGATGATTGTTCCTACCACTATGGCTTTGTCCTTTTCTGGGATGAAGGGGATGAGTCTACGCAGCAGGCGTAGAAGGTGGTAGGATCCGCTGACTACTGATCCTATTTGTGCATCCATTGACATTTCTGAATCGAAAGTGACTCTGAGACTTTTGGCTTTTAAGCTTAGAGGGATGGTCTGTCCAAGGATGGTGGGCGGAGTCCATGGTGGTGTAGAATTAGTTTTCCGGTTTGCATTTAGGAGAAGGAGTTCTGTTTTGGTTCCGTTAAGTTTGAGGGAGTTAGTGGACATCCAGTCGTCTATTGATGCGCATTTTTCCAATTCCTGATATTGGTCTTTTTGTCCGGGGATCCGAAGGTAGAGTTGAGTATCATCTGCGTATGAGTGGAAGCATAGGTCTGATTTTCTGATGATTTTAAGAAGTGGACGGATGTATATGTTAAAGAGCACGGGTGATAAAGGTGATCCTTGAGGGACTCCATAGGAGACTGCGCGAGATTCACTGGTGAAGGCTCCAAGTTTCACTGTCTGTGACCGATTTCTTAAGAAGGAAGTGAACCATAGTAAGTCTGAGTCTGTGACTCCTGCTACTTCTTTGAGGCGGGTGAGTAAAGTGCTGTGATCCAGTGTGTCAAATGCTGCACTAAGGTCCAGGAGTACCAGGAGACACGATTCTCCGTCATCTGCTGCTTCCAAGGCATCATCCCATATTTTGAGGAGTGCTGTTTCTGTGCCATGGCCCGGGCGGAAGCCTGATTGCAGAGGGTCCAGGAGATTGTGTGTGTCCAGATGGGGTTGTAGCTGTTGTACCACTACTTTCTCCATAATCTTGGAGATGGTGCTCAGGCTAGTTATCGGTCTTCGATGGTTAGGGTTTCTTGGGTCCAAGTTGGGTTTCTTTAGGAGGGGTTTGACTATGCCTTGTTTGAGGGAGTTAGGAACAATTCCTTCTTTGAATGACTGGTAAAAGTCCGGTCTGTAAATGGGGGCACTAGGCCCGGTTTTCAGAACAGGGGTTCCGGTGATGGGGTGGAAGGGGGTAAAGAAGCGCCACTGCCGGGAAAGCACTGTGATGTGTCCAAAAGCTGTCGGTCTCACCTCTGAGATGTAGAGAGACACGGCCGTGTACAGGGGGAGGCGAAAGCGAGGCCTGGGGAGCAAACAGAGGCGATTGGCTGGCCGCTGTTGGGGGGCGGGGCCGGATCGGATTATCAGGGCAAGAAGTCAATGGTGCTGTGTGCAGCAATTAAAAAAGGAAGGAAGACACAATGCAAGAACAAATATATACATTTCAAGGGGACATCTGATAGATGCTCTTATGAATAATAAAAGGGGGATGAGTAATAATAATAATTAAAAAATCATTATTCAATTAATACTAATGCATGAGAGTTTAAAAAATAAAAATTGCTATATACATACATATTAAAAAAATATATATGTGGTAAAAAATATATATCTATAAATATATGTAAAAGAAGAAAAAAACGTACATTACTTACATACCTCTGATAGGTATGTACCAATGTAAAAAAACACATTGCAAGACCTGCTGTTTTATCCAACATGGCAAAAAATCCTTTCAGTGTAAGGGGAAAACTTATCCCATTGACCATTTTTATAATTGCTCATCAGATTTTGTAGTTTATGGCCTTACTTGACTTTTCAAGTGGTTAGGTATTCCAGATGTCTATCCAAGCACCTCTTTAATCCCTTTATACAATTCCACCACGTGAGGCACGCTCCCCTCAGGGGGTTAAACTCACCAGAAGAATAAATTAAACAGTCCTTAAGATATATAGCATCATCTCGGTATATACTGCACAGGAAACGTCAAACATCCAGAATCAGTGCCAATCAGATCACTTCCTCAGCATTAGGTACCACCAGGGTTTTAAATACCATCAGGGTTTCAAAGATAACTCAGCTCTCAAAGGTATGTCATAAAAAAAATGGAAAAAGTAGCATACATAGTGCAATTCCATTTATTAGATACATTAAAAGCATATCCCATTACAATCCCCTATAGTATTCAGCGTACATTTCAATTTCTTTCATATAGCGTATAAAGAGTGTCACTTGCGTGTAATGGTGGAGGTAGTTCTCCAATCGTCCACAGTGGCAGCAAACAATCCTTCCTGAAGCGGCCTGTGTGTCTCTGCTGACACAAGCTTCACTTCCTGGATGGTGGTTAGCGGCGGTGGAACGCACACGTGACTTCTGGTCGAGCGTCGTGTTAGCCATGCCCTTACGCGTTTCGTCACTTCCTGACTTCAACAGAGGGCGTGGCTACACGGCGCTCTGGTCGGCTTAAGTAATCCCATTCACTGGCAGTGTAGCCAATCAGGGATCGCAGAAACCGGACAACGTTACCATGGTAATCGAATGGCATGATTCTGTACAGCCCTGTAACGGGCAGCAGAAACATACACTACCATCCCAGCGCTCAATAATTATTATTCAATAATGTTGGCATCTTAATCTGAGGAATGATGATGATGTTAATAAAAGCAGGAAAAATAGATAAAAACCACAACTGAAAGTATGGTTATTAAATGATGGGCATCTGCACATAGGAACCCCCGGGGCCAACAACACAGGTGTGGTAAATCGATAATTAGTGCATACACATAGCAAATCATTGTTAAAAAAGGGGGTGTACATAGTCAAGTATAAATAATAGGTACATTATAAATTACATAGACCATATATAGCGCGATCTATAATCGCTGGGCAATAAAAATATAGGTGAGTAATCCATTAGATGATTGAGAGATTAATAGACGGCACATGTATAATCCATTAGATAATTAATTAATTAATAAACGGAACATGTATAATGGAGCAGAATAGGTAATAAATAAATTAATATTAAATCAATCTAAGTTTTGTGAAGCAAAAAAAGGACAATAGGAATAATCTCTAAAACGGAGTGTATATATTAAGATATGCATTGATGATGTATTATATATATATATATATATATATATATATATATATATATATATATATATATATATATATATATATATACCAATATGTCAAAGATTAATACATGCCTAAAATAAATATACATAAAAACATGCTTCTTCATAGCGATGTGTATGTATATAAATATGGAATAAATAATATGATAAAATATATATAGGATGCATAAAAATGCCTATGTGTGGTCTGAGGGGAAACCATCAGTAAAATATCATATCATAAAAGAGACCAAAGAATAAAGGCCAGATTAATATATAAAAGTTAGATATCCATAAAATATATAAATATACAATTCCACATATAAAAATATGTAAAATATATAAAAATTAAATTTTATATACATTAAAAAGAGATTGCAATAAATATAATATATGCGGCAGATGGAGTTATGAAATAAAAATAACCTTATACGGACATTACCAAGACGTGTGTGATCAGAATATAAAATATATTAGTAATTAATAATCACTGATAAAACAATTAATAGTCACTGATAAAACAATTAATATCTCCACGTTTAACCCTTTGGGTGAGAGAGTGTCTACCAAATAAATCCATTCGGTTTCTTTCTTTGAAAGTTCACGCACCTGGTTCGAGCCCCTCCATGCTGGCCTGAGATGGTCAATACCCCAAAATTTCAGACCAGAAGGATCCTGGTTGTGATATATTTTAAAATGGAGTGACACATTGTGGTCTTTTAACCTAGTTTAATGTTGGCAATGTGTTCAGCAATCCTGATCCTTAGGAGTCTTTTAGTGCGACCGATATAAATAAGATCACATGGGCATTGAATTGCATACACTACATATGGTGTGTTACAGGTGATAAAGTCTCTTATTTTAAATTCTCTCTTATTAGAAGTGGACCTAAATGTTTCAACGGCTCTTAATAGATGTTTGACCTCCCTGCATGGTTTGCATCTTCTGCACGAATAAAAGCCATCTTTGTCCCAAAATGAAGCATGCTTTGTCGGGGGATCTAGGACTTTTCTCACAACTTTATCCGCAAAAGACGGTGCTCTCCTGTAGATAAATCCAGGTTTCTCAGGTAATGATGGTTTGAGAACTTTATCCATGAGAAGAATATGCCAATGGGTTAAAAATATAGCCTCAACTTCTTTGAATTGTTCGTGAAAGCCTGAGATGAAGCTCCATTCTTTAGTGTTCGCTGTTGCAGGTATGGAGGGTCTGTCTTGTAAAAAGGAAGTTCTTGGGATCAAGGAAATATCATTAATGATTTTATCCAAGTGTGTCCCCTTGTATCCTTTGTCCTCGAATTTCTTTTTTATAACTGTCGATTGGTTGAAAAAGTCAATGTCCTTAGTGCAATTTCTTCGGATCCTGGTAATTTGTCCTTTGGGGATATTTCTTAGCCACAAGGGGTGATGGCCACTTTGAGTAGGGAGATAACTGTTAGAGTCAGTGGGTTTAAAAAACACTTTCGTGTATAGTTTGTTACTTTCTCTGAAGATATTGACGTCCAGGAAATTTATACTTGATGTACTTATCTCACTTGTCAATGTGACATTGTTAGTATTGCAATTTAATTCATCTATGAATTCTTGCAAAGAGGTGCGGGAGCCTGACCATATAAAAAATAAGTCATCAATATATCTTCTATAAAAAATCAAGTTATCACGTTTAAAAGCAAAAATCTTTTTATCTTCCCATTCTCCCATGAATAGGTTGGCTATACTGGGGGCAAACCTGGCCCCCATGGCTACGCCTTTTTTCTGTAAATAAAAACTTCCATCATACCAAAAATAATTGTGGCTTAAGCTAAAATCAAGAGCATATCCTAAAAACACTTTATTATTATGTTTGAGATCTTCTCTTTGGCACAGTGCCCAATTCAGGGCTAATAAGGCGTCATCGTGCTGAATAATGGTATACAGGGAAGAGACATCCGCCGTTACTAAAAACACTTCCTGTTCATCATTGAGAACTATGTTTTCCAGTTGTTGCAGAAGGCTTTTTGTATCCCTTAGATACGCTTTTGTTTCAATCACACTTTTTTGTAAAAAGGTATCAAGATACTGTCCCATACGGGAGGCTACTGAGCCGATGCTGTTGACAATGGGTCTGCCTGGAGGACACTGGATGTTCTTATGTATTTTTGGTAATGTGTATATAGTAGGAATACGGCTGGTACTGGGGTTGAGATATTTCATCTCTTTTGTGTTCAATACACCCATTGATACTCCTATTTGGACTAATGTGTCCAGGTCTTTTTCGAACTGTGCTGTTGGATCTTTGTCCAATTTTTTGTATGTGCTGTCATCAGATAGCATCTCCATCAACTGGTTATGGTAGAATTCTTTGGATAAAATCACGACTCCTCCTCCTTTGTCTGCAGGTCGGATGATGATATCTTTTCTCTCTTCAAGTGACTTAATGCCTTCTTGGATATGTCTCGGATTTACGTCTCTTCTTGGGATGACCTTCTCTAAATCTCTTAAAACCAAACCTTTAAAAACATCTATTTGCTGGTTGGCTCCATTTAGAGGATTAAAAAGCGATTTGTTACGGAGACCACTCTCTATCTGTACTGATGCAATGCTTGTACTAGGTTGAGAGTTTTTATTTAAAAAATATTTTTTAGTATTAATCTTACGCATATATTTATGTACATCTATGAAGATGTCAAATTTGTTTATCGGTCTTTTCAGTCCGCATTTGAGGCCTAAATTTAAAATATTGGTTTCTTTGTGAGTTAAAATGGTATCTGTTAGATTAAAAATTCCTCCTAGTCCTTTTCCCTCCTTCTTTTTCTGGAGCTTTCGTCCGGCTCTGCAGCCGCGTGCTCTTCTCTCCTTTGTCCGTACTGGTTGTTGTGATTCTCCTCCCAATAAGGGTGTTCCCTCCACTGCGGTTGTTGCATAGGTACTGACATTGGGGGTCTCCCTCTCCGGGGTGGGTACCCCCGGCCTCGTTTGTGCCATCCTCGTCCCCTCCCTAAAAAAGGATGTGGGGATTGTTGTCTTCCTTGGTACTCATATTGGTTCAAAGATTCATACCTATTGTGCATGGGAACATTATAGTGGTGATTTGGTGCAGAAGGTCTTTGCGTGTTAGAACCTCTTCCTCCTCTCGGTGGTTGTCCTCTCCCTCCAAAGTTACCGTTCCGAATCGGTGTTGAGCAGTCAGTGGGTGGTTGAGACATGAGTACCCGTTCTGAGTGTTCGGCGTTGTTGGTATCGTTGTCCATATTCTGTTGTGGTCTCGAGTGGTTATCACTTCTTTGACCCTGCTCTGTGTTTCTGCCGTTTGGAGGTTGTGTTCTAGTTTGTTGCCATAGATATATAGATTCAGTTCTAAAATCGCCCATATCTCTATGGAACTTCTTTATTTTTTTCTTCTGCGTGTCTTTGTCGACTTTCTCTAATTTCTTTTTTATGCAAATATTAAAGTCTATCACCTGTTGGGAGTCTTTAATGGGCTCAAGTTGCATTTTTAGTTCATTGATTTTGTTTTCAAGTTTAGTCATTTTTTTACGTTTCCTTTTTAAAATTAATTCTTGCAACTTAAAACCCATATTATTAAAAATTTCTAGCCATTCTTTCGTGGATTCTGGATCATCTAATCCATCTTGGGGCACCACTTCCCATCTCAGGCTTCTAACAATGATTTTCTCTCTTAAATAGTGTTCCAATGTGCAGATGTCCCACCAAGTTCTAACTTGTTTTTCTAAAGTATTTCCTAGGGTGGTTAATGCCCCATTATAGTTTGCTTGGACGGTACTTTGTTCATTTATACTAAAAATATGATTGATATCAATCTGTCTGTTTGTTAAAAACTGTAGTGCATCCATAGCTGCTGAGAAAAAGGGGCATTGACTTAAGGACATTGACTTTTTTAACCAATCGACAGTTATAAAAAAGAAATTTGAGGACAAAGGATACAAGGGGACACACTTGAATAAAATCATTAATGATATTTCCTTGATCCCAAGAACTTCCTTTTTAGAAGACAGACCCTCTATACCTGCAACAACTAACACTAAAGAATGGAGGTCTTTCACAAACAATTCAAAGAAGTTGAGGCTATATTTTTAACCCATTGGCATATTCTTCTTATGGATAAGGTCCTCAAACCATCATTACCTGAGAAACCTGGATTTATCTATAGGAGAGCTCCGTCTTTTGCGGATAAGGTTGTGAGAAAAGTCCTAGATCCCCCGACAAAGCATGCTTCATTTTGGGACAAAGATGGCTTTTATTCGTGCAGAAGATGCAAACCATGCAGGGAGGTCAAACATCCACTAAGAGCCGTTGAAACATTTAGGTCCACCACTAATAAGAGAGAATTTAAAATAAGAGATTTTATCACCTGTAACACACCGTATGTAGTGTATGCAATTCAATGCCCATGTGATCTTATTTATATCGGTCGCACTAAAAGGCTCCTAAGGATCAGGATTGCTGAACACATTGCCAACATCAAACTAGGTTACAAAGACCACAATGTGTCACTCCATTTTAAAATATATCACAACCAGGATCCTTCTGGTCTGAAATTCTGGGGTATTGACCATCTCAGGCCAGCATGGAGGGGCTCGAACCAGGTGCGTGAACTGTCAAAGAAAGAAACCGAATGGATTTATTTGGTAGACACTCTCTCGCCCAAAGGGTTAAACGTGGACTTAGATATTAATTGTTTTATCAGTGACTATTAATTGTTTTATCAGTGATTATTATTAATTACTAATATATTTTATATTTTGATCACACACGTCTTGGTAATGTCCGTATAAGGTTGTTTTTACTTCATAACCTCTATTATATTTATTGCAATTTCTTTTTAATATATAAAAAATTTTATTTTTACATATTTTTATATGTGGAATTGTATATTTATATATTTTATGGATATCTAATTTTTATATTGGTCTGGCCTTTATTTATTTATTTTTATTTTTTGGTCTCTTTTATGATATGATATTTTACTGATGGTTTCCCCTTAGACCACACATATGCATTTTTATGCATCCCATATATATTTTATCATATTATTTATTCCATATTTATATACATACACATCGCTATGAAGAAGCGTGTTTTTATGTATATTTATTTTAGGCATGTATTAATCTTTGACATATTTGTGTATATATATATATATATATAATGCATCATCAATACATATCTCAATATATACATTCCTTTTAGAGATTACTCCTATTGTCCTTTTGATCTTGCTTTACAAAAATTAGATTAATTCAATATTAATTTATTTATTACCTATTCTGCTCCATTATACATGTTCCGTTGATTAATTAATACATTATCTAATGGATTGTACATGTTCCGTCTATTAATCTCTCAATCATTTAATGGATTACTCACCTATATATTTTTCTTGCCCAGCGATTATAGATCGCGCCATATATGGTCTATGTAATTTATAATGTACCTATTATTTATACTTGACCATGTACACCTTTTTTAACAATGATTTGCTATATGTATGCACTTATTATCGATTTACCACACCTGTGTTGTTGGCCCCGGGGTTCCTATGTGCAGATGCCCATCATTTAATAACCATACTCTCAGCTGTGGTTTTTATCTATTTTTTCTGCTTTTATTAACATCATCATCATTCCTCAGATTAAGATGCCAACATTATTGAATAATTGTTGAGCACTTGGATGGTGGTGTATGTTTCTGCTGCCCGTCACAGGATGTACAGAATCATGGTATTTGATTACCATGGTAACGTTGTCCGGTTTTTGCGATCCCTGATTGGCTACACTGCCAGTGAATGGGATTACTTAAGCCGACCAGAGCGCCGTGTAGCCACGCCCTCTGTTGAAGTCAGGAAGTGACGAAACGCGTAAGGGCGTGGCTAACACGACGCTCGACCGGAAGTCACGTGTGCGTTCCACCGCCGCTAACCACCTTCCAGGAAGTGAAGCTTGTGTCAGCAGAGACACACAGGCCGCTCCAGGAAGGATTGTTTGCTGCCACTGTGGACGATTGGAGAACTACCTCCACCATTACACGCAAGTGACACTGTTTATACGCTGTTTGAAAGAAATTGAAATGTACGCTGAATACTATAGGGGATTGTAATGGGATATGCTTTTAAAGAATCTAATAAATGGAATTACACTATGTATGCTACTTTTTCCATTTTTTTTTATGACATACCTTTTGAGAGCTGAGTTATCTTTGAAACCCTGATGGTATTTAATACCCTGGTGGTACCTAAGCTGAGGAAGTGATCTGATTGGCACTGATTCTGGATGTTTGACGTTTCCTGTGCAGTATATACCGAGATGATGCTATATATCTTAAGGCCTGTTTAATTTATTCTTCTGAGCTGAGTTATCTTGGAAACCCTGATGGTATTTAATACCCTGGTGGTACCTAAGCTGAGGAAGTGATCTGATTGGCACTGATTCTGGATGTTTGACGTTTCCTGTGCAGTATATACCGAGATGATGCTATATATCTTAAGGCCTGTTTAATTTATTCTTCTGGTGAGTTTAACCCCCTGAGGGGAGCGTGCCTCACGTGGTGGAATGCTATAAAGGGATTAAAGAGGTGCTTGGATAGACATCTGGAATACCTAACCACTTGAAAAGTCACCCATTATTTGAACTGTGCACTCTAATTCTGAGATACACTTAAAGGACTACCTCCGCTACAATATTTCTTCACTTTATTTATGACCTGTGAACTTTATCACAGAAAGAACTCATTTTCTTTTTATGTCATTGTTTTAGCGCTGTTTTAGTATTGTATTTTACAGTAACCACTGTTTTTATATTTTACTATCTCCTTTATATATTTACCTGATTTTAAACAGCTGCTTTTTTAATTTAATTTAATTATATAAATACATCCACCTATTTATATAATTCATTGTTGACTCAATCGGTCAATCTGTTTCACTGTAGACATACATCCAGCGCTGAGTAGTGTGTACACTTAGGCCACCCGTTATACACTTCTTTGCTTATTTATATATATATATATATATATATATATATATATATATTACACACATGGGGGTGGCGGGTTTGTGCATCTCCCCAGTAAGTATCGGTAATTTTAGAGGTATTTTTAAGGCTATTTAAGGCACTTCTAATGCCCCGTACACATGGTCGGATTTTCCAACGGAAAATGTCCAACCGTGTGTGGGCTCCTTTGGACTTTTTCCGTCTGATTTTTCGACGGAAAAAGTTTAATCTCCTGCTCTCAAATTTTCCGACAACAAAGTCCGATCACACAAATTCCGATCGTGTGTAGCCTAGTCCGATCATGCTCAGAAGAAATTCTGTGACGGAAGCGCTCGGTCAGGTAAAACTACCGTTTCTAATCGACACAGTACATTCGTCACTCTGCAATGTTAAAATGTGTTTAATGCAACGCATTCTCTTTTTCTTTACAATGCAAGAAGAATGACGTTTTTTAGCTGCTCATATTCACATTGACTTCTCACAAACTTCTTTCTTTATTCTTTTTCCTGATTTATTGGCTTGAATTTTTTTATTCGTCAGATCTTAAGAATGTTTGTTTTTTTTTTTTTTTGCATTTATAGTGTTTTTTTTTTTTAATCCAGATTTCCTTTATCTGTCCTTTTTTTTTTTTTTTTTTTTTTTTTTTTTTTTTTTTGTGGGGGGTGGGGGGTGGTTTGTGTGTCTCAACTTATCCCAACACCATTATTATCATTTGTATTTTTTGGCTAAATTCACTAGGAGGTTGTTTGTTGTTGGTGCCCCTTGTTAATTTGACTTTATGATTTGTGAAATGTACCTGCCTACTCACAAATAAACTGTCCTTTTTGAAGTAAAACACATAGGCAAGTATTTATTGAAATCAAAAATACCTTTATTAGGTGTCAGCAACAAAATAAAGAGGAAGGCAGCGATGGAGAAACTGGGGAAATTTGTAAAGCCTTTAACCCCCACGCCATTCAAAAATTGGTGGCCTGAGGAGTACGTATCTTAAGGGAGTTCAATCTGGTCCTGATGTCCAATCCATCCGGAACTGCAGCAGATGCCATCTATGACTGAATCCAGGTCATCACACTCTGGTCTTCTTTCCACGCTTCCTTCCAGGCTGTGGCTGTGGTGCTGGAGGTGTGGCAGAAGGAGGAGGAGGAGCATGGTCCATCTCGCAAACATGTGTCCTTGGGGTCATTTCCCCAGACACCCCCTTTTTTAATACTTTGAGGATGACCTCCTCGCACATGCTGCGTTGCCCCGCCTCCATCTCTTTCAGCTTTGTGGCAGCCAAGGCGGCAAAGGCCTCTTCATAGGTGGGTGTGGCTTGTAGTGCCGCTGAAGCCTCCCTTGTCAGCCGGAGCGCTGACTCCCCCACATCCCCCCCTTTCTGGGCCTTTTGTAGGGAAGTCGGAGGGGAGGGACTCAAACTGGGCTCCTCCACATCTTCCTAATAGTTTGAGTTATTGGTTCATTAAACACACACAATTTTCAGCTATTGACTGTTGCAAATTGTTAACAAATTGAAAACCATAGAATTCTCAGCCCAGCAGTATATATTCTTGCCCAAAATTTCTCCACATCTTCCTGACTGGAAGGCACGAAAAAAGTGTAGAAAAATACTATACCTGGCTCAAGCTGGGCTCCTCCACATCTTCCTGACTGGAAGGCCCAGGTTGGTCCTCAAAAGCCTCATCAGGGGTGGAATGCGTGGAAGGAAGCGTGGAAGGAAGAGTCGAGAGTGATTCCCTGACATCAGTCTGGTCTTTGAGAAAATGGAGCCTCTCGTAGTACCACAGCCTGGGGACATATACCTCATCTGCTGCAGCTCCAGATGCTTGGTACTTCAGGACCTTATTGCGCTCCCTGAAATACGTACTCCTCAGGCTGCCAATTTTGGTTCTTAACTTCTCAACGGTTGCCGTGGGGATCACCGGCATTACAAATTCCAGCAGTTTCTTCATCGCTGCCCGCCTCTTTATTTTGTTGCTGTACAGTGGGTGTTTGGCCTGCCACAAAAGGGGCATCTCCCTGAACTTATCAATGAACAGGGGGAGGAAGCTGACATCATTGAAGCCCTCCATATTCTCTGCAAGACACAACACCAGACAAAACACTATATAATGTCAGGCATGCTGGTAGGTTAATTAGATCCTGTCGATAAAATTGGCCAAATATGTGTATGTGTTTGTAAGCGTGTCAGGACCCCACAGGGCAAGGACCGCACTATACCACAGATGGACACCAGTGGCAAAAAGCGCCCTGAGGCGATTCAGTTCGCATAGGTTGCGCTATACAAGTCATTCATTCATTCAGGCTAAACTCTCATCTTCTCCATAAATAAGCCTCAATGTATAAGCAGTCTAGGCTAGTGATGTGCCAAGTTCAAATTGTACCTTCGTTATATCGATCGTCTCGTGCATCAGCTCTCTCCCCTCTGCTCACAGATTGTCGGTACGACACACGCGTGTGGCGTTTTATATACAGTGCGCATGCGTGAAACTCCGCCTGCCCCTGACTATCTTTTTCGTCTATTCCCCACCCCTTCTCTTTACAGCGCAGTGGGGAGAGCACATGGCGGGGACACAGCAGGTGCACCTTAACTATGCCAGTAACGAGGAGGAGGACGAGGAAAGCCCGGAGGCAGAAACGTCCCGATCCCGGAGGCCAAAATTTAAGGCGTCAAATATGTCTTTTGGAGAAATGTTGGAGATGGTGGACATATTGAAGAGGAGCGACTATGATAGGAAGTATGGGCCTTACCCCAACCCAAATGTCAGAAAGGCCAAGATCATGGCTAAAGTTGTGAAGAGGCTGCAAAAGAATTTTGTGTTAAAACGATCCAGGGATCAACTGAGGAAACGCTGGTCAGACCTGAAACTGAGGGAGCACGATCAGTACAGAAAGTTCTTCAAAAAAGTAAGTAGTTGTCGTGTGTTCATCTTTTTTTTTTTTCTGGCTTGCATACTGCTCCATGTGCTTTGTTTTTCAATGTTGGACATTTGAAAATGGCCACTTTCATGTTCGTGTGTCCATTCGATCGTACTAAACCTCGATCGTTCGGCCACTTATAATACACTGTTTGGTGAAGTTGGAGTTAACTACATTGTTTCAGGCCTGTTTTTAGTCAAAGGAAGTTTGTTGTCTATAGGGCTTTTTTCCAGAATGAAATTCAAACTTATTCAGTGTAAAGGAGAGGTGACTCAGTAGCTGTTTACACATCTGGACTCTAGAGCACTAGTGCTGGGACACCCAAACACCCTTTTTATTAGGGTGTCCAACACATGTGCTCCAGTGGATACTATAGGGGTGTCTCCATCTGACAAACTTGCACCAAAAGGGTAGTAAGTATTGCACCTTTACAAAGTGTAAAAATTAATGTTGTTGTCAAGGACATACTAGACGTTTCCGGGCTCTCCGTGCGCGCGCGGGTGCGCGTGCACGTGCGCATGCGCGAGGGCGCAAATTGGCGCCAAAGCGGCCTTTAAAAGCCCAGCAGTAACACTCAGCCAGTGCTGTGTTGTCTCAGCTATCTGTGCCAAGTACCTGAAACCTGCCTGCTCTGAACCACAATCTCCTGTTATCGACCCGGCTCCGTTTGACTATCCTGCCTTCTCCTATCCGACCCGGCCTGCCTGACTCTACCTACATCTGCTTCTCGTTGCCGACTCCTGCCTGCCCACCGACTCTGCCAGTGCCTGCTACCCTCATCTGTTTGATCTGCTGTTGCCAACCCGGACTGTTTGACCTTGCCTTGCCTATTGCCGTCTGCCTGATCTACCTGCTGCCTGGTTCTGTTGTGTCCAGCTTCATCATCCACAGCTGCAGTCTCACATCCTGCCACCTGTATATGGATACCTCTGGAGGACCTCCTTGTTGATCCCAACACCTTCCTCTACAAACAATCCAGGCACTCCTACCCCACTGTGCTCACGTGACCACTGTCCCCACTCCAGTGGGCCATGAACCAGCGTTGTATGAGAGGTCTTCTCCTACAAGTCAGGCTCTACGTCCAGGTACGTAACAGTTGTTGGTCTTTGAACCTGGCCACAAACCACTATTGTACGTCACTTCCAAGCAATGTTTCATATTTCCGATTTCTGCCCTCATAGTTTGGTGTGCTAAGTATTCCTTTTGTACATTCTCATAGGGGAGAGAAGACTCGGCGTCTGAGGACACCAGGAACCCCACATCTCCCAAAGAAGGGGAATTACCAACACCAGAAGCAGAAGAGGAGGAAGAAGGAAAGATTGTAGAAGTTGGAGAACTTGTCACCACAACAGGTGAGTGTCGGAGACCACAGCTACAGGTAAGCTAATCAATGTATGCCTGCATCTTAAAAATAGCCCTTTTTTTTTTTTTTTTTAGGTGATGTGGATGTTGTGGAAGAAGAATCGCATTTTACCAGTGAAAGTGCACACGTCCTCATCGGGGAGATAATGGTGTGCATTCGAGATCTAGATGATATCAAGAAAAACATCAATGATGTTCAACAAAAAATGAAGAACATCATTGATGTTTTAGGGAAAATATGAAACCACACAAACGAATTATCACACATTTGTGGGTGTGTAACCAAATTTTTTTTACGTCAGAACTTTGCCAAATTTGGAAGATGCACACAGTGTGTCAACATGTGCTAGCTCCCATCATGGTGGATCAATGACAACGTTTTGTGGGTGCAACCACTTTACTAACTACTTAAGTGGCTGAGGTGAAGGGGTTGCACCCCCAAAACACGTACATTGATCCCCATGATGGGAGATTGCACATTTGGACAGTCTAGGCATGTGTTCTTGCATCAAATGCCCATTTTGATCCCCAAATTGTGTACATATTCTAAATTTAGCTTTTCCAGGGGTGACACCCCATGTGATGAAGGCATGATCAAACACAGTTTGGACATAGTCATGTCTGATCTTGTCTTCACTTTTCAAAGTTGAACTTTGTAAGTTCCTGTGTTCAGTATGTTTTGCTTTGCTACATGCCTGGTTTACACAAATGCGCCAAGTTAGTAAAGAATGTTCTAAAGACCAAGGATCTTTTGAGTTTCCAAAAACCTTTTTAAAAGGCACTTGTGAATGTGGTTGAAGTAAAATTTAACCATAGTAACAATGTGTGGCTTCCTTATTCCAAACCCCAAAAGCATTATTTGCGTCAAAAGTAGATGAATTTGGTGACAATGGGTGTTATTTACTAAAGGCTATTCCACTTTGCACTCCAAGTGCAGTTTCCGGTGCACTTTTGCAGTGCACTTGTAGTGCGTAGTGGATTTGTCTTTTGGAAATTACACCCACAGTGCTTTGTAATAAACCACCTATCACGCCATTTTCAGGAATACACACATTTCTGTCATGGTGATGAAAAGGAGTATTTTTGGGGTCAGTTATGCACTACATAGCTTACCTAGAAAAACTATTTTGTATCAGACCCACAACATGAGAAGATTCTTTTTAGGAAGAAGAGACTGTAACCTCCTCTCGCCAAGAAAGTGCATTCCCACTGTTGAAGATAAAGGCCCAAAAAGAAAACAAAAAATAAAGCTAGAACACATCTACAAGAAACACAAGCAGTAAATGAAAAGAAATCTTAGTTCAGTTTACAAAATAAATTTATTAAAAAATGCCTCTCACACATCGTCTGGCATATCAATGGCCCCCCTACCCACAAAGTACTCCATATACCTCTCGCAGGCTGTGGGGGGCAAGCCAGGACGTGCAGCTTGAAGGGCTGTGAGGTTATCATTTTGTGGCATGTCTGCATCAGGGCCAACAGACACAACATAGTTGGTGCTATGTCTTTTTAAGAAATTGTGCAATATGCAGCAGGAAAGCACAATGTGGTTCAGTTTATATTACGCCATGTTGATACTTGTCAAAAAGAGGCGGAAGCGGCTGGCCATGATCCCAAAGGTGTTCTCCACCACTCTGCGGGCTCTGGACAGCCGGTAATTGAAAACCCTCTGGTCCGGGGTGAGGGTCCTCATCGGGAAGGGCCGCATCAGATGGCTTGACAACGCAAATGCTTCATCCGCGACAAAGACGAAGGGGAGTCCTTCTGCATTCTCCTCTGGAGGTGGCAAGCACAGACTGCCACTCTGAAGATGCCAGTTGAACTCCGTGTGCGCAATGGCACCACCATCCGAGATCCGGCCATTTTTCCCCACATCCACATACAAAAACTTGTATGTCGCCGACACCACCACCAACATCACTATACTATTAAACCCCTGGTAATTATAATAGTACGGCCCTGAGTTGGGGGGTGGGACGATGCGGACGTGTTTCCCATCAATTGCACCTCCGCAGTTAGGAAAGTCCCAACTGCTGGCAAAGTGGGAGGCCACAGTCTGCCATTACTGTGGCGTTGAAGGAAACTGTGGAGTCAAACAAGAAAAAAAAATTAGTCAGTTTGCACATAAACATTGCAAGCAGATTAGACAGAAACATTTTGGAACAAGATCAGACTAAAATTTAACCAAGAAATGATTTCCAAACCAAAGTACAAGGTCCCCTTAGCAGATTACTCAACCCCCATCACTCCCCTCACTTCTGATGGGCCATTGACAAAAACTAGGGGTTGGGGGGGGAGTGGACAGGTAACCCTCTCCACTTCATTGAGAGCCGAATGGCTAAATAATGTGTGATAGTTTGGCCAGACCCTCCTTACTTAACACTATTGGCAGCCCACCGGACAGATAAAAGAAGAGTCCTAATCCCAAAAAAGAAAAAAAAAAAAAACATAAAGGGAAGCACATTTTGACATTCTGCAATTACCTATCAAGCTAATAATAGGAGGAAAAACCAAAAAAAACTAAAAAATAAACATTTGAAAGTATTGAGCCAGCCCCTTGCACTACATGCTTTGCTGAATTCATCCCTAAATATGACCACTATAAAGAGGTAGGTATATAGTGTGTATTGAGCTTGGCAAAGCCAGCAGATAGAGGATTGGTATCCTCTGACCGAGCAGTTGGGGGAGGGGGGTTCCTAAAGAGTTTGGCACACCAAAAAAAAAAAGGGGGACTCTGCATGAAGTAAAACACACAGAAAACATTTGTGAATATTTTAGGGGGTGTTTGGGGGAAACCAATACTATGGAGCAGACAAAATACATTGCTTAAATGACTAGGCCATAGGTGTATATTGGGCCAGAAGAGCATGCTGGGGAGGTAAGTGAAGGCAAAAATGCATGAAGGACAAAAGGGGCACAGCATATTAGAGCATATTGCAATCCTGGTAATTAGGGAATGAGGTTCAAAAATACAAGACATTAGCAAACAGAGCATACATAGAAGGGAATAGTAAAGGAGAAATGTTACCTTAACCTGTAGCTGACCGCCACTGTCAAATGACGGCGGAGCGGTGCAGCTCTTGTGGCGGGTCGCCGTCATATGACGGTGCTCACTTTTTGGCCACTAGGGGGCGCGCGCACGCCGCATCGCTGGGGGTCCCGATGCGCGTGCCTGGCGGCCGCGATGTCCGCCTGGCACCCGCGATTGCCCGGTAACTGAGCAGGACGTGGATCTGTGTGTGTAAACACACAGATCCATGTCCAGTCAGAGGAGAGGAGACCGATGGTGTGTCCCTTGTACATAGGGACACCGACCCCCT
Organism: Lithobates sylvaticus; assembly: GCA_028564925.1. Taxonomy (NCBI): domain Eukaryota; kingdom Metazoa; phylum Chordata; class Amphibia; order Anura; family Ranidae; genus Lithobates; species Lithobates sylvaticus. Next base: position 63,908,424 of record CM053035.1, on the reverse strand, counting down.
CAGTTAGAATCACTTACATGGGGAACACATTAACCCCTGCAGTGCCCCCTAGTGTTAACCCCTTCCCTGCCAGTCACATTTATACAGTAATCAATGCATTTTTATAGCACGGATCGCTGTATAAATGTGAATGGTCCCAAAAATGTGTCAAAAGTGTCCGATGTGTCCGCCGCAATGTCGAGGAGAGGAGGAGGATGGAGCGCCGACGACAGCTAGTGATAAGCGAGTATGGGGGGTCACAGATGGAGTGACACTGAGGGTGGGCGAGAGAGAGTGGGGGCTGAAGAGGAGAAACACTGTGATGTGTTTTTTGGACAGTTTTTTTCTCAGTCCAGGAGTAACAGTGTGTGCTTGTAAGATGCGGCAGCCGGCTCCATAGAGCAGAAGAGACTCTGGTGTAGAGGAAAAAAAAGAGAGAAAAAGCAGCGCCACTCTGAGTGTAGTGGGTCTAATTACAGTGGGAACTGTATGTGAAATTAAAAAGAAAGTATGTATTCACACTTTGTTTAAAAAATATCAGGCACGTAGCGGTATCTTTATTTTGTCTGAAGTCCTCGGCCGTCCTCCGGTGTCATGGCTATGGTGGGGAAAACGCACTCCGGTCCCTTGCGTCTCGTGGTTTCGAGGTGAGTGCGTCCCAGGATAGGCACGTCAGCAGGATTGATGACGTTGGATGCGTGGTTGGAAGCGCTCGCGTTCGGAGCATGCGTGCTCCTTCATCAGGCGGTGTAAACAGCCGCAGCTTGTAGACACATATTTATAGTGGATGAAGGGGGAAGGGGGAGTGTGGGAAAAAAAATGGGGGCGGTATCTATCTTTATACTTTAAAAACTTTAAAAAAAACTTTAAAATTGTCCAACGCTGATCATGTATTAGAAGTGTTGTGAGAAGTTTAAAAGGATCATTCATGTTTGGTAACATAATTTGTGCTGAGATGTTGTGACTGTTAAAACGTGTATAGCAAGAGCGGGGGGAGGGAAAGGTGATGATGTGAAAGCAATCATGAGGAGGGGGAGGGAATGTGAGTGTGGGCTGGACTGGGAGAGAGAGGGCTGATGGGGATTGTAGTTTGGTGGGTCAATATATTATAGAATGACAGTGGTGTGGATGAGGTGAGGAATAAAAAGGAAGGATGGAAAAAGGGGTGAGGGATGATGGGTGGAAAATGGAGGATATATTAGTTATATATAGGGGAGAGTTTATAGTATGCATGAAAGTGGGCTGCAGAATGGAGATATACAGTGGTGTGAAAAAGTGTTTGCCCCCTTCCTCATTTCCTGTTCCTTTGCATGTTTGTCACACTTAAGTGTTTCGGAACATCAAACCAATTTAAAAAATAGTCAAGGACAACACAAGTAAACACAAAATGCAATTTGTAAATGAAGGTGTTTATTATTAAAGGTGAAAAAAAATCCAAACCATCATGGCTCTGTGTGAAAAAGTGATTGCCCCTAAACCTAATAACTGGTTGGGCCACCCTTAGCAGCAACAACTGCAACCAAGCGTTTGCGATAACGTGCAATGAGGCTTTTACAGCGTCCTGGAGGAATTTTGGCCCACTCATCTTTGCAGAATTGTCCTAATTCAGTTACATTAGAGGGTTTTCGAGCATGAACGGCCTTTTTAAGGTCATACCACAACATCTCAATAGGATTCAGGTCAGGACTTTGGCTAGGCCACTCCAAAGTCTTCATTTTGTTTTTCTTCAGCCATTCGGTGGTGGACTTGCTGGTGTGTTTAGGATCATTGTCCTGCTGCAGAACCCAAGTTCGTTTCAGCTTGAGTACACGAACAGATGGTCGGACATTCTCCTTCAGGATCTCTTGGTAGACAGCAGAATTCATAGTTCCTTTTATCACGGCAAGTCTTCCAGGTCCTGAAGCAGCAAAACAGCCCCAGACCATCACACTACCACCACCATATTTTACTGTTGGTATAATGTTCTTTTTCTGAAATGCAGTGTTCCTTCTACGCCAGATATACTTGGACACACACCTTCCAAAGAGTTCCACTTTTGTCTCATCGGTCCACAGAATGTTGTCCCAAAAGTCTTGGGGATCATCAAGATGTGTTGTGGAGAAATTGAGACGAGCTTTGATGTTCTTTTTGCTCAGCAGTGGTTTTCTCCTTGGAACTCTGCCATGCAGGCCATTTTTGCCCAGTCTTTTCCTGATGGTGGAGGCATGAACGCTGACCTTAACTGAGGCAAGTGAGGCCTGCAGTTCCTTGGACGTTGTTGTGGGGTCTTTTGTGACCTCTTGGATGAGTCATCGCTGCGCTCTTGGGGTAATTTTGGGCGACCGGCCACTCCTGGGAAGGTTCACCACTGTTCCATGTCTTCGTCATTTGTGGATAATGGCTCTCACTGTGGTTCGTTGGATTCCCAAAGCTTTGGAAATGGCTTTATAACCCTTTCCAGACTGATAGATCTCAATTACTTTCTTTCTCAATTGTTCCTGAATTTCTTTGGGTCTCGGCATGATGTGTAGCTTTTAAGGATCTTCTGGTGGACCTTACTGTGTCAAGCAGCTCCTATTTAAGTGATGCCTTGATTGTGAACAGGTGTGGCAATAATCAGGCCTGGGTGTGGCTAGAGAAATTGAACTCAGGTGTGGACAACCACAGTTATAGTATGTTTTAACAAGGGGGTCAATCACTTTTTCACACAGGGCCATGATGGTTTGGATTTTTTTTCACCTTTAATAATAAATACCTTCATTTACAAATTGCATTTTGTGTTTACTTGTGTTGTCCTTGACTATTGTTTAAATTGGTTTGATGTTCCGAAACACTTAAGTGTGACAAACATGCAAAGGAACAGGAAATGAGGAAGGGGGCAAACACTTTTTCACACCACTGTAGATGTGATCAGAATGAGAAACAATAGGAAGTGATTAAAATGCTGTATTAAAGAGCTGTATTAAAAAATATATATATAAAATCTGTATACCGTATTTATCGGTGTATAACACGCACTTTTTCCCCTTAAAATCGGGGGAAAGTCGTGGGTGCGTGTTTATACGCCGATACCCCCCAAAAAAATGCCAAAAATCGGTTGCGGCGCCGAAAAAGGCCGAACCGCGGCCGAAAAAGGCCGTAAAAAGCCGAAGCGCGGCCGAAAAAGACCGAAGCCGGCTGTTAAGCTCCGCTCATAGTCCTGCCTCCCTGTGCTCGCTCCCGAAACAGCAGGGAGGCGGGACTCCAAGCGGAGCCGAACAGTCGGCTCGGTCTTTTTCGGCCGCGCTTCGGCCTTTTTCGGCCGCGGTTCGGTCTTTTTCGGCCGCGCATGCGCAGTTTGTCTGGCAAACTGCAAATGACACTAGCAAGCTGCAAATGACACTGGCAAGCTACAAATGACGCTGGGCAAGCTACAAATGACGCTGGGCAAGCTACAAATGACGCTGGGCAGGTTGCAAATGACGCTGGGAAAGGCTGCAAATGACGCTGGGAAAGGCTGCAAATGACGCTGGGCAGGCTGCAAATGACTTTGGGCAAGCTGCAAATGACGCTGGGCAAGCTGCAAATGACACTGGGCAGGCTGTAAATGACGCTGGGCAGGCTGCAAATGATGCTGGGCAGGCTGCAAATGACGCTGGGCAAGCTGCAAATGACGCTGGGCAAGCTGCAAATGACGCTTAAATGTAAGTTTTTTTTTTTCCCTAAACTTCTCTCCTAAAACTTTTTTCCCTTAAAATTCCCTCCTAAACTTGGGGTGCGTGTTATACACCGGTGCGTATACGGTAAGTAAAATTTATATGAAAGTTATGTATAACAATATAAAAAAAAAAAAAAGAGGTGTTTTTAGATAATAAGGAAAAATTCCATGAAAATGTACATATATACACATATATATGCACATGTAAAAAGACGCACACACATACATATATATATATATATATATATATATACAAACACATATATATATATATATATATATATATATATACACATATATAAAAAAAACAGGTGCAATGGCGCCTAGTTTCAGGAAATATATGCAGATGATAGGGGGAAAATTTAAGAGATGGAAATGGTGTAATGGGGGAGGGGAGTGACGCTTGCTCTGAAGACTGTTGGTGACTGGTAAAAATAAGAAGAAGAAGAAGGGGGGGGGGGGGCTTGGGAGGTTTTTTGGTTTATTAGAGATTTTTTGCAAGCATGTGTGATATATATATATATATATATATATATATATATATATATATATATATATATATATATATATATATATATATATATATATATATATATAGACACACTTTACACAGGGCTGGTCCTTTGGAGTGGGGGAGGGGTGTTTGGAAGAAGGTGGTGGGGTATTTTTGTGCGGAGGGGAGGATTTTTGGGGGAGGGGGAGAAAAAGGGAGATGGGGACAACGAGTGGTGGCTAAAAAATGGAGGCTAAAAAATGGAGTGGATTTCGATCTCCTCGTTGAGTCCTCCTGGCTTGAGACTGTCCAGGGTGTAGATCCAGGAGGTTTCCCTCTCGCATAGGCGTTTGATGCGTTCCGCTCTAGGGAAAGTGTCAGGGATGGTTTCTATGGCCCAAACATGTAGGCCATTGGTGGAGCCTTGGTGGAATTCCGTAAAATGTCTTGGGATAGTCAGGTTCTTCTTTTCCTCGATCGATCGTCTGTGTTCGCCAAATCTTTTTCGTAGTGTTCGGGTAGTGCGGCCCACATAGAGTAGGTTACATGGGCAGGAGAGACAGTATACTACGAATTCCGTAGAGCAGTTGTAGAATTGGTCAAGTTTGTAAGTTTGTTCTTTTATGGTAAAATGTTTCTGTTTGTGTTGAACAAATTTGCATGTAAGACAGTTGTATTTTCGGCATTGGTACATGCCTTTGACTTCTAGAATAGTGGTTGTGCGATTTGAATTGGTTTTTCGTGTCTTCAATTTACTAGGTGCTATTTTTCCTTTTAGGTTTTGTGCTCTTCTGTATGTAATTTTAATTTTTTCTTTGAGGTGGGGGTCTTCTCGTAGTATGCCCCAGTGTTTGTGGAAGATTTTTTCAATTTTTCTGTGTTGTGTATGAAATTGAGTGATGAATCTAGGCGCTCGGGAAGATGTGATGGGTGATGGTTTGTTTGGTTTTGGTACTTCGCTGAGAAAGTGATTGTAGGCATCATTGACTAGGGTGCTGGGGTATCCTTTTTCTGAAAATTTCTTTTTGAATAGTGTGCTTTGTTCTGTGTAATCTTCTAGGCAGGTGCAGTTGTGTTTTAGGCGGCAGAATTGGCTTTTTGGTATGTTCGAAATCCATCTTGGATGATGGCAGCTTTGAAAATGGAGGTAGGAGTTGCCTGCGGTGGGTTTGGTGTAGTTTTTAGCGTGAATAAGGTTGTTGGAATGACTGAGTTCTAGGTCCAAGTAGGCTAAAGTGTCTGGATCACAAACGGAAGTGAAAGACAGGCCTAGGTTGTTGGCGTTACAATAAGTGACAAAGGTGTCTGCTTGAGGCCGGGAGCCGTCCCAGATGATGACGATGTCATCAATGTATCGGCCAAAGTAAACTATATGTTTGGAAAAGGGGTTATTGTTCCAGATGGAGCGATGTTCCCAGAGGCCCATGGTCAGGTTGGCGTAGCTAGGTGCAAAATTTGCCCCCATGGCTGTGCCTTGTGTTTGCAGGTAGTGTTTTTGTTCAAATAGAAAGTAATTGTGGGTCAGGCAGAATTTGGTGGTTTCTATAATGAATTCTGCCTGTCTTGAGTTGATGTGAGGGTTTTGTGAGAGGAAGTACTCAACCGCCTCAAGTCCAATTTTATGTGGGATTGATGTGTAAAGTGAGCAAACGTCGAGGGAGAGCCATAAGTACGTAGGTTCCCAACGATAGTTCTCTAGGGTGTTAAGTAGATATATGCCATCACGGATATATGCTGGCAGATTCTGGGCTAGTGGTTACAGGAAATAATCAATGTTCATGGAGAATGGATTAGTGATGCTATCCATGGCGGCCACTATAGGGCGTCCAGGGGGCTCAGTCAGGCTCTTGTGAATTTTGGGGAGATGATAAAAATAAGGTGTATTGTAATTGTCCCGTTTCAAAAATGCAGCTTCAGTTTTTGTAATGATTCCGTTGCTGGTGGCTTTATTGACTAGTAAGTCTGCTTCAATGAGAAATTTGGGTAGAGGGTCACTGGGTAGTATGGTGTATGTGTTTCTGTCTGATAGAAGTCTATGAGCCTCTTTGATGTAGGCATCTCTGTTTTGCAGGACAATTCGCCCCCTTTGTCAGCGGTTTTTATGACAAGATCTGTGTTTTGGGTGAGGGCTTTGAGGCATGCCCTTTCTGATGCTGTGAGGTTATGATTGTGTGTGAATGCCGGAGTGTCTTTGCACAGACGTTTAATATCAGAGAAGACCACTTGGTAGAAACTCTGTAGGTACGGGCCTTTAACGTGGGTAGGGTTAAAGATGGATTTTGGGCGGAAAGTGGTGTGTTGGACTGGTGGAGGGGTGGGGAGATGTTGATTGAGATATGATGAGTAAATATCTGTCTCTTCATCACCACCACCAGTATATAATTCCTCGAGAAGGGCTAAACCTGAGGCGTCTAATTCAAAATCTGGGGTGAGGTCGAGGTGTGTTGTTTCTGTGGTATCCTCAATAGTGGGGTTTTTATTGGCTTTAATGTTAAAAAACCTTTTGACAGTCAGATTGCGTATGAATTTGTTCAAATCTACGAACAGTGTGAATGGATTGGGAGTGGCTGAGGGTGCAAAGCTGAGGCCTTTGCTTAGTAGTGAGGTGTCTTGCGCACTGAGGGTTAGTGTAGATAGGTTATAGATTTTTATCGTTTGAGGAGTTTGCCCTTTCTCTTTTTGTCTTCTACGCCCCCCTCGCCTGCCTCTTCTTCTAATTTTCTTTTTTGTGTAGGTTGGGGGGTTTTTACTAAAAAAGAGAGGTCTAGGGTGGATGTGGGATCTGTGGTGGCTGGACCAGGTAGGCTTGTCTGCATAGTAGTAAATTGTGAGTCTGGATCGCATGGTGGTGGTTCAGACATAGTGGTAGTTGTGTCTGGTAGAGGAGCATCTGGGTGGGTACTATCTACAGTGTTTGACAAGGCTGGGGTGTGTGGGATTTGTTTAGCGTTAGTGGGAAAGGCTCCACTTGTGGTGGCGTTCATCCGTTTTTTCGTTCGATCTCTTTTTGGTTTAGGTCGGGCCGTCAAGGTGGGATGTTGAGTCTTCATCACGGGGGTTTGGTGCGTCCTCTGTGTGTGGTTACAGAGGGGAGGAATATGTTCACGATTTTGTGGTCTGTGGGGTGGATTAGTAGAACTTGGTCCGGACTGGTTCTTGTGCCAGGGTTGGTATGCATGCATCAGGGGAACTGGTGCACCAGTGTGGTGCATCAGGGGGAATAGGGGTGGTATTGGTGGGGTTGTTTTGGGCTTCCAATTGAATACTTTTGATGATGTGTAGTCATCAACATCACGCCTCATTTTATTGAGTTTTGATTAGATAGTCTTCGTCTTTTTTGTTTTTTTTTTTTTTCTTTAGGATGTGGAGCCAGGTTATCGGGAGATGATTGATTTGGTTTAGAAGAGTGTGGATGTACTCTTTGACTTTCTCAGTTAGTGATTCTATATTTTCTTCTCTTTGTTTTATTATGATATCTATCCATTTTTGGGAGCAGAAATCGGATACGTATTCCCACTCTTTTTGTCGTTCTGGTGTAAGAAACAAGCATCTGTGTTTAATCCTAAGGCCTCTAGGGGTAATTTTAGAGAGCCGATATCTTTGTAGAAAGAATTTGTCCCACCATGGGTGGTTTAGGGATATAATGATATCCTCTATTTTTCTGAACATGGCGCAGAGTTTTCCATATGTTGATTGATTGACAGTGGTGTTGCTGATAAAAAAGTATGTGGGGAACATCGTGTAGAGGTGTTCCAAATATTCATGTCGAACTTCTTCTAGGGCTAGAATTAGTTCCATGGTTAAAATGGTGGGAAAAGAAAAAAAAAAAAAAGGAAGGAGAAAAATGAAAAAAAAAAAAGGAGGGGGGTATTTGGGTGTGGAAAGGGGACGTGTTCTGTGACAAGGGGAAAGGAAAAGAGGAAATATATATATAAGTGTGTGTGTGTGTATATATATATATATATATATATATATATATATATATATATATATATATATATATATATATATATATATATATATAATGTGTATGTAGTGGAAAAGAAAGGTATACGGTATATATATTTTTTTGGTGGGGGGGGTTTGAAGGGGGGGTGTTGGGGGAAAAAAGGGAGGGAGGGGAAAAAAAGAGAGGGGGGGGGGGGGATCAGTTAGTATGTGGGATAAAAGGTGTGTGAAGGTGTGTTGGGATATTGCTGGAGTGAGTGTTCAGTGTTATCTTTTTGTGTGTGCAAAAGAATTGTCTATAGATGTTTTATCTTCAATTTGTATCTTTAATGTGGGGATGTTTTTATTTTGGGGGGGGGGGGGGCTAATAATAGATCAGCGCTGGGAGGAGGATAAGTATGAGTGGGATATTTACATGGGAAAAAAGTGTGAGAGATGGATGTTCACTGTGATCGTTTGTGGCAGCTCAGACATAGGCTTCAAAGAGTAATGCAGTGGAGAGGGGGAGGATGGAGCGCCGACGACAGCTAGTGATAAGCGAGTATGGGGGGTCACAGATGGAGTGACACTAAGGGTGGGCGAGAGAGAGTGGGGGCTGAAGAGGAGAAACACTGTGATGTGTTTTTTTTTGGACAGTTTTTTTCTCAGTCCAGGAGTAACAGTGTGTGCTTGTAAGATGCGGCAGCCGGCTCCATAGAGCAGAAGAGACTCTGGTGTAGAGGAGAAAAAAGAGAGAAAAAGCAGCGCCACTCTGAGTGTAGTGGGTCTAATTACAGTGGGAACTGTATGTGAAATTAAAAAGGAAGTATGTACTCACACTTTGTTTAAAAATATCAGGCACGTAGCAGTATCTTTATTTTGTCTGAAGTCCTCGGCCGTCCTCCGGTGTCATGGCTATGGTGGGGAAAACGCACCCAGGTCCCTTGCGTCTCGTGGTTTCGAGGTGAGTGCATCCCAGGATAGGCACGTCAGCAGGATTGATGACATTGGATGCGTGGTTGGAAGCGCTCGCGTTCGGAGCATGTGTGCTCCTTCATCAGGCGGTGTAAACAGCCGCAGCTTGTAGACACATATTTATAGTGGATGAAGGGGGAAGGGGGAGTGTGGGAAAAAAATGGGGGCAGTATCTATCTTTATACTTTAAAAACTTTAAAAAAAAACTTTCAAATTGGCCAACGCTGATCATGTATTAGAAGTATGTCGCAGTCACGATAAAAATCGCAAATCGCCGCCATTACTAGTAAAAAAATAATAATAATAAAAATGCTATAAATCTATCCCCTATTTTGTAGACGCTAAAACTTTTGCGCAAACCAATCAATAGATGCTTATTGCAATTTTTTTTTACCAAAATATGTAGAAGAATACGTATCGGCCTAAACGGAGGAAAAAATGTGTTTAAAAAAAAAAAATTGGATATTTATTATAATAAAACGTAAAAAATATTGCGTTTTTTAAAACTTGTCCCTCTTAATTTGTTTTATAGCGCAAGAAATTAAAACCGCAGAGGTGATCAAATACCACCAAAATAAAGCTCTATTTGTGGGGAAAAAAAATGATAAAAATTTTATTTGGGTACATCCTTGCATGATCGCGCAATTGTCATTCAAAATGCGACAGCACTGAAAGCTGAAAAATGGCTTGGTCAGGAAGGGGGTGTTCGTACCTGGTAGGCAAGTGGTTAATATAGTCCTCCTGCAGGACCTGGATAATAGCAGAACAGGTCTCTGGAATAATGATTCCCAGAGCCTGGGGAGAGATACCTGTGGAGAACTTCAGATCCTGAAGGCTTCTCCCTGTCGCCAAGTACCTCAACGTGGCAACAAGCCTCTGCTCCGGAGTGATGGCTTTCCTCATGCAGGTATCCTGCCTGCTGATAAAAGGGGTCAGCAAAGCCAACAGGTCCGTCATCCTGAGAAAGTTCCTGAAATCATCAGGATTATTCTGCCAGATCTCACGAAGCAAAGGCATGTGCGAGAATTTTTTTTAATTCAATACTTTTTTTTTTTTTATTCTTTTCATAACAATACAAGTTATACATTTAAGCATACATTTCATCCCAGATACATAAACTTACTTCTAGCATTCATCTGCCACCCCAGCCACCCACTCACCCCCCCCCCCCCCCCCCCCCCAAAAAAAAAGACAAAAAAAAAAAAGGGGAATTTTTTCCTCTGCCGCCTCCAACTGTATTCACCTCCTCCAGCCCCATCAGCCCTCCTCCCGTCCTCCCATCCCCTCCAAATATCAACCCCTACCCATGTTGGTTCATCTTATTTTCATTATCCCAGGTCTCTACCCATCTTTTCCAAATAGCATCAAATTTGTCTCGGCTCCCTCTATGTGTATAAATAAATTCCTCCTTTAATATAGTTTCTTTTATTTGTGTTCTCCATTCTTCAACCGTCGGAGGATATATAGATATCCATTTCTGGGCTATTAGTTTTCGTGCCTGAAATAGGCCTCTCGTCAATGCGATATGGATATTTTTTAAGATATTTGGTTCTTCCACTATATTTAATAAGCATAGATTTGGATCTAATAACATTTCTATACCTAGTACACTATTTATATTTTGGATTATATCCTGCCAATATCGATGGAGTTTGGGACATTTCCACAACATGTGTATTAAATTAGCCGGTGCGCCACTACATCGAGGGCATAAAGGGGACTCCCTACGTTTCCACTTAAATAGTTTTTCAGGCGTATAGTATGATCTATGTGTAATGAAGATTTGTGTTAGTTTTTGACTATCCGACAGTGATACCTTTGGGATCGCAAACAAGACCTCCGACCACTGAGCATCAGTCAGTGCTCCCAGGTCTCGCTCCCATTGCTTCCTAGCCGGCACCACTACCTCTCCCTCAAATTTTTTCTGCATTATCTCATATATTTTAGATATAAGTCCCTTCTTTTGGTCCCTTTTCTTCAACAGTGTTGTTTTTTTGGATTCGTTAAGCATAAATACAGATGTACGGGCCTGGACATGAAAGGCATGTCTAAGCTGGAGATATTGAAAGAACCTCTGTCTTGGAATCCTGAATTCCTCAGATATTTGCGCAAATGATTTTATATTATCATTCCAAAACGGTTGTTCCACAAATCTCAGCCCCTGTGTTTGCCAAAACCCAAATCCCTCCAATCTCTGTACTTCCTCATAATTTGCGTTATTCCATATTGGTGTATAGGAGGTATAGCCAGTAATACTGGTAATCTTTTTTATTGCTAGCCATACCTTATTAAATAATTTGCCTGTTATGAATTTCTTATCTTTTTGAAAAGTTTTTGTCTCTAGTAGGGACATCAATGAGTATCCTTTACCCAGTGGGAGTAATAATGCTTGTATGGGATCATTCTCATCTACCTCTGTCCAGCCAAAGAAATGCTGGGTTTGTGAGGCCAAAAAATAATTTTTTGGATGTGGAATAGTGAGTCCCCCCTCATCTTTGGCCAGCATGTTAGTTTAATACGTGCATATTTTTTCTTCCAGATAAGTTCGCGAAAAAGCAATTCTATCCTTTTAAACCAAAATGCAGCTATCCACATCGGGCAGTTGTGAAAGATATATAATAATTGTGGGGCCCAGATCATCTTTATAAGATTTGCCCTACCAATCACGGTTAATGGAAGTTTGCACCAGGTCCGACATTTATCTTTGAGCCTAGTCAATAATGGTCTAAGGTTAAGGTCTATATAATCCCCCACTTTCCGTGTTACCTCAATCCCCAAGTACCTAATTCTATGTTTTATTTGAATTTGTTTAGCACAGTCTGGTAAAGAAATATTTGCATTATGTAACGGCATCAACACCGCTTTCTCCCAGTTGATGCGAAACCCAGAGAGCTGTCCAAATGCAGATACAAGATTCATGAGTTTCTCTAAAGATTTTGTGGGGTCACTAAGGAAAATTTAAGGCATCATCTGCGTATAAAGCTATTTTATCCTCTCTTCCTCCACGTTGGAATCCCTCTATCCCCGCAGACTGTCTGACTGCAGCGGCCAATGGTTCCACTGCCAATGCAAACAGCAAGGGGGATAGAGGGCAACTCTGTCTAGTCCCCCGGGACAACGGGAAAGCTGGTGACATAGTGTCATTGATTCTCAACTTTGCCCTAGGGTCTTTATATAGTATTTTTAGCCAGGTTATAAAGCCTGGGCCTATGCCAAAGGCAATCAGTACCATCCATAGATATTCCCATTCTACCATGTCAAAAGCCTTCTGGGCATCTAATGACAGAATGGCACCAGCTCCCCCGTTATCCATTGGTAATTGCAGATTCAGAAAGAGCCTGTGAATGGTTGTTGCTGCTGATCTGGAGGGGATGAAACCTGTTTGATCCCTATGGATCAGAGTATCAATGTATCTAGATAATCTATTTGCCAGGACCTTGGCTAGTATTTTAACATCGGATGTAAGGACAGAAATTGGACGATAAGAGCCGGGCTTTAGTGGGTCTTTATCCGGTTTTAAAATTATAATTATTATCGTTTCCATCATTGATTTAGGGAGTTCCTGTGTGATATATGCTGCATTCAATACTTCAAGAAGTTCTGGGATCAAGATCTGACCGTATATATTTTATATATCTCCACGGGGATTCCATCCATCCCTGGAGATTTATTGTTTTGAATTTGTCCCACTGCTTCCTCCAACTCTACCATAGTTATAGGGGTATCCAAGGATTCTCTTTCCATTGAATTCAATTTGGGCATAGTTAAATTGTCTAAGAATTGTTCAGTCTTTTCCCTTACATTTAAGATTTCAGATTCATACAACCGTGAATAGAAATCTACAAATATCTTTTGGATACCCTCTGTATCATACTTTACTATCCCCTTTCCGACTTCAATGGCAACTATACCTTCCTGGTTCCGTGCTATCATTGCTAACATATGACCCACCTGTTCCCCCATTTCGTAGTGCTTTTGGTTCTGCATGAATCTAGTATTTTCTGCCTTAGTTATAATCAAATTTTTATATAGCATCTGTATGTCCTGCCATGCTCTAAATTTCTCCTCATTAGGATCTGATATGTAGTCTTGTTCGGTCTGCTTAACTCTTTGGGTTACCTCTTCCCCCCGCTGTCTTGTGGCTAATTTAATTTTAGATATTTCTTTAATTATTAAGCCTCTGAGGTATGCTTTCATTGTATCCCACACCATTAATGCTGAAGCTGAGCCCTTATTATCTCCAAAAAAGCCCATTAGCAGATGTTTTATTTTACTACTCTCTGGAATCAGGGACAGCCACTGTGGATTAACTTTCCACATTGGCCGGATCAACTGTTCCGTCCACTCTAAAGTCAAAGTTAATGGGGAGTGGTCCGAGATTCCCCTTGATTCGTACTGAATTGTTTTGACTAATTTGAGAAAATGACCATTTCCCAAAGCCATGTCGATTCTGGATAATGATCTGTATGTACTTGAATAGCATGAGTATTCTTTACTATCCGGGTATCTTACTCTCCATACATCTGATAGACCCATCTCTTGTATCTGGTTGGCCCATTTTGTGATCTTTCCCCCTCCATTACTCTTTTTGTTGCTTTGTCTGTCCAGCTCTTCATTTAATACATTATTGAAGTCCCCAATTATCACTGTAGGAACATCAGGCCATTGCGCCATCTTTTCAAAAACCTTTTTTAACTCATCGTCCTTATATGGTGGGGGAATATACACATTTACCAAGAGGATTATTCTATTATTTATAGAGCATAACAACATTAAATATCGACCAATCGGATCTTTAATACACTGCCTACAGGTAAACCTAATAGAGTTTGAGATCAAAATACTAACTCCACGGAAGTATGTAGAATATATAGCATGAAATCCATGTTTATATTTAAATTTATCAAACATTTTGTCATCCTCCTTCCCCTTATGTGTCTCCTGCAGGCAGATTATTGCGGGATCATAGAATTCAATTAGTTCTTTTACCGCGCCTCTCTTTCTGTTATCCCCCAATCCTCTGACATTCCAAGACATCACTTTAATTTTACTTGTCATTTTGCGTTAAAATAAAAAAATAAAGACAAGAATAAAAAATAAAGAGTAAGAGTTTTTGGGGCATAACCGTGAACGGAGGAGGAGGAGGAGGAGGAGGAGGAGGAGGAGGAGGAGGAGGAGGAGGAGGAGGAGGAGGAGGAGGAGGAGGAGGAGGAGGAGGAGGAGGAGGAGGAGGAGGAGGAGGAGGAGGAGGAGGAGGAGGAGGAGGAGGAGGAGGAGGAGGAGGAGGAGGAGGAGGAGGAGGAGGAGGAGGAGGAGGAGGAGGAGGAGGAGGAGGAGGAGGAGGAGGAGGAGGAGGAGGAGGAGGAGGAGGAGGAGGAGGAGGAGGAGGAGGAGGAGGAGGAGGAGGAGGAGGAGGAGGAGGAGGAGGAGGAGGAGGAGGAGGAGGAGGAGGAGGAGGAGGAGGAGGAGGAGGAGGAGGAGGAGGAGGAGGAGGAGGAGGAGGAGGAGGAGGAGGAGGAGGAGGAGGAGGAGGAGGAGGAGGAGGAGGAGGAGGAGGAGGAGGAGGAGGAGGAGGAGGAGGAGGAGGAGGAGGAGGAGGAGGAGGAGGAGGAGGAGGAGGAGGAGGAGGAGGAGGAGGAGGAGGAGGAGGAGGAGGAGGAGGAGGAGGAGGAGGAGGAGGAGGAGGAGGAGGAGGAGGAGGAGGAGGAGGAGGAGGAGGAGGAGGAGGAGGAGGAGGAGGAGGAGGAGGAGGAGGAGGAGGAGGAGGAGGAGGAGGAGGAGGAGGAGGAGGAGGAGGAGGAGGAGGAGGAGGAGGAGGAGGAGGAGGAGGAGGAGGAGGAGGAGGAGGAGGAGGAGGAGGAGGAGGAGGAGGAGGAGGAGGAGGAGGAGGAGGGAGGAGGAGGAGGAGGAGGAGGAGGAGGAGGAGGAGGAGGAGGAGTCATGCTGAAGCAACCAATTCTTGGTCCATGGACTGGTCTTGGGTCAAAGCTAAAAGCCCGACACCAAGCCCCTGCACAGCACGAACTCTACGACGAGTACGTACAAGAAACATTGCTCACAAACGGTCGCTGGTCAGAACGGACAAACAGAAAGCACCGATAAACAGCAAGGCCTGAAAGAACAAAATGAATACCAGAAACGAGCAGACAATAAGCAGTGAAAATCAAAGCGTCCTATATCAAGATATAGGCCGCAATGACCAACAAATGCGAACTGACTACACGCACCGATAAACAGATACACACGACAAGCACAAACTGAAGAGCAGTAACGATCTGAGTCTGAAAACTGAAAAACGCGAATCGAAACTTCTACTAACATGCGATAAACACGGAATCAGCAGAAGGAGCCCAACGGGTGCTGAACTTCCCATTTATAGTTTCGTGGAACGCGGCTTACGTCACGGCGTTCTTGAAGACCGTAAATTCCGACAACGTTGTCCGACCGTGTGTACGCAACACCAGCTTTGGACAAATTCTGACGGAAATGATCCGACGGAAATAGTCATCACAAAATCCGACCGTGTCTATGGGGCATTAGTCTGATCGTTTGCCCTTCTGCTAGTTCTTTTCAATTATTATCCGCATACATGTTTCCCCCCCCTTCTCTTCCCCCTCCTTCTTTCCCAACATATATATATATATATATATATATATATATAATTTCCCCCTCCAACTATCCATCACTAGGGATAATTTAACCTTAAATTATATTACCATCATTTAATATATTTTTAGTGCACGTACTGATATATAGATATACCTTGCATGTCCCCCCCTCTTTTTTCCTTTGTTGGCAAGTCATGTGTCTTTAATATGTATTTGTATTTTATTATGCACCACTTATCATTATTATCATTCTGTTTTCAACTCTTAAGCCCCATACACACGGTCGGAAAATCCGACCACCAAATCCATCGGATTTGGTCCGACGGATTTAGTCCGACACTGGTGTTGCATACACACGGTCGGACAAAGTTGTCGGAAAATCTGATCATTCTGAACGTGGTGACGTTTGTTGCCTACGACGAGACTACATAGAGGCTAGTAGCCAATAGCTTTGGTCTTGTAATGTGATCTGAGCATGCGTGGCACTTTGTCCGTCGGAATTCGCTACACACGATCGGAATTGGTGTGATCGGACTTTGTTGTCAAAAAATCTATCCAGCAGGAGATAGGACTTGGTCCGTCAGACAATCCGATGGAAACTGTCCGATGGTGCCTACACACGGTCGGAATTTCCGACAACATTGCCCGATAGGACAGAATCCATCGGAAAATCCGACCGTGTGTATGGGGCTTAAATGTTTTTATATATATATTTAATTTTTTTCTTCTTTTACATATATTTATAGATATATATTTTTTACCACATATATATTTTTTTAATATGTATGTATGTATATATCAATTTTTATTTTTTAAACTCTGACGCATTAGTATTAATTTAATAATGATTTTTTAATTATTATTATTACTCATCCCCCTTTTATTATTCATAAGAGTATCTATCAGATGTCCCTTTGAAATGTATATATTTGTTCTTGCATTGTGTCTTCCTTCCTTTTTTAATTGCTGCACACAGCACCATTGACTTCTTGCCCTGATAATCCGCTCCGGCCACGCCCCCCTCCCCTCCCCGCCTATCTATAAAACTATCCCCAGTCCTCAGTAACCCTATGCATGATAAAGGAATACGGGCACTCCCACCAACAGCGGCCAGCCAATCCCGAAATGCGTCGCATATCGGTGACGTCACCACCAGGCGACCGCGCTGTCTGTTTGCTCCCAGGGCCTCGCTTTCGCCTCCCCATGTACAAGGCCATGTCTCTCTACATCTCAGAGGTGAGACCGACGGCTTTTGGACACATCACAGTGCTTTCATGGCAGTGGCACTTCTTCACCCCCTTCCACCCCATCACCGGAACCCCTGTTCTGAAAAACGGGCCTAGTGCCCCCATTTACAGACCAGACTTTTACCATCTGCACCTGGACCTCTTGGAAGAAAAAAACAGCACCACGCTCTGCCATACCAACATCCCCTGATGAGAGGCAAGCCTAAGTGGAGTAGCTGTGACCTGAACTTGCTGAGACCTACAGTTCCACAATCTTTCCAGCCCAGCATGCAGGACCTGAACGTGACATCTTGTACCCCCATGTCAGTGGATAATGTTGCTGAAATAAATTGAATTTTGATACATACTCAGAGGCGCCCCCCTTTCCTTGTTTTTCTTCTGTAGCACATGTACTGACACAACCCTGACGCACCGATCCCTGCATCCCGAGTTACTGCTTTCTTGACCATGAATTGAAAGCACACTGGCACTGATTGCTGTGACACAGACATTACTTTCTTTACTGACACTGCTTGAAACGGTCCCGTTACTAAAGACTGTGTAGCTGACATTTTTTCCGGTACCGCACGTGCTGATGCAGCCCTTGGCGTCCGCCATCTTGCACCCTGAGTTAACTTTTCCTTGGCCATCAGTTACTTCGGTACAGATAGTAACATGCGCTCCGGTGACACTCCTGCCTCTTTCCAGGCAGCTTCCAACTTTCTCCATGTCATCACTTGGAGATGCACATGCATAGATAACTGTAGAGCAGACATTCCCTTCCATGACACCACACAGTTTCTCTTCGATTGCGGTCCTGCAATCCACACAGCAAAACATGACAATATCTTAGACACTTTGTTTGACTGTTGCCGATAGCAACCATTGCTGCGATATTTCAGGGGAATTTTATCCCCGGCGACGCCCAAAAATGTGGAACTGCTGGAATACTTGTTATTGGGCTTCCCACTGATTATCCTGCAGCCAGTTGCACAGTATTTCACACAGCCAGGAGCACACACTCTTCCGCTTGTTATCTCCAATGACCAGTCTATGGGATTTGTTTTTATGTTTTATTTGGAGAACTTGGATAGGAATTGAATTAGTAGGATACTCCAAATGAACTATGGACAGGCGAGGACAACTCTCTCTGTAGATCCGTGGAAGCACACGATCTGCTGAACCATACAGGGTCTGTATGGATGAATCACTCCCTCTATAGCAGAAAAGACTCCAAAGTGGACTTTGTCATTAGACTCAAGTCTTCAAGACACTAGCTAGTGTCTCCTTTAGTTCACCCACCCATTATGCTGACTTCTAGGACCAGAGGGAGATTTCAGCAACACACAGTCTCAAGGATCCCTTCAGGGTCTGTACTCACAAAATGTCGAGGGACAGCTGGTAGCCTCCTTCCAACTGACACTCTATACCAATGACACACGACCAGATCCATTGACTATCTCCCTCAGTCAGCTTGCACAGGAACCCTGGGTTGTAGCTTGCAGGCTTCAGGCCCTCAGATCTGCAATCTGAGAGGGGGAGAGGCAGCCACCTTATCCCCACCTGAACCTCTCTACTCAGAGGCGGTCTGGACTGGAACCCCAGGGCCCATGTGCTCCTCAGACATAAATACAGGCAACCAGTGTTCCTTGGGACACATCCCCTTCTAATCGGCAAGGGCTGTATTCTACAGCCATGCTCTCATCTTTCAGGGTTTCCTCCCACTCTCCAATATGCCTTCTTGCTATTGGATCAGTGCAAAACATAAAGACAGCATGAGTCGCACCCAGAGCACACTGAGCAGACCTCACTAATCAATCACTGCTCTCTGTTAAGCAGACAGCACCTAAATTTGCCTGTCTGCTTTTCTGTTAAGCAGAAAAGTCAAAAACTATATACACTCTAGCACCTACCTAGAATGGTGCTACACAGGTAAGTGTGTCTTATTGCAGAAGAGTCTCACAATGTCTCTTCCGCAATGAACAGCTGCCTGCTTGCAATTTTTGACATTTTAGGTTTAGTTCTGACGTTATGTTTGGGGTTACATTTAACCACTTGCCGACCAGCCCGCCGCAGTTTTACTGTGGCAGAATGGCATGCTGGGTGAAATGACGTTATGTTACGTCGCTTTGCCCTGTGGCCCCTAGAGGCCCCCGGAGCCGATGCGAGTGCCCGACGGTCACGATCACCACCGGGCTCCCGCGATCGCTGCTGACACACCGAAAACCTGGATCTGTGTTTGTAAACACAGTTTCCGGTTCTCTGAGGGGAGAAGAGACTGATCGTCTGTTCATACAAAGTATGAACAAGCGATTTGTCATCTCCCCTACACAGTCCCCTCCACCCTTTAGTTAGCACACACACTAGGGAACACAATTAACCCCTCAATCGCCCCCTAGTGTTAAACCCTTCCCTGCCAGTGACATTTTTACAGTAATCAGTGCATTTTTATAGCACTAATCACTGTATAAATGCCAATGGTCCCAAAAATGTGTCAAAAGTGTGTCCGCCATAATGTTGCAGTCCCAATAAAAACCACAGATCGCCGTCATTACTAGTAAAAAAAAAAAAAATTAATGCCATAAAACTATCCCCTATTTTGTAGACGCTAGAACGTTTGCGCAAACCAATGAATATAAGCTTATTGCATTTTTTTTTTTTACCAAAAATATGTAATAAAGAATACATATTGGCCTAAATTGAGGAAAAAATAATTTTTTTTATATATATTTTTGGGGAATATTTATTATAGCATAAAGTAAAAAATATTGTGTTTTTTCCAAATTGTCGCTCTTTTTTTGTTTATAGCGCAAAAAATAAAACCTGCAAGAGGTGATCAAATACCACCAAAAGAAAGCTCTAAAAAAAAAGGACGTCAATGTTGTTTGGGTGCAACGTCGCACGGCATTGTCAGTTAAAAAAGTAGATGGTTGGGAAGAGAGGGATTATTACGGTGCCAAAAATTCGATGAAATAACAATATTTAGAAAATATATACGGTATAACGTATAACATAGATAAACAAAATTCACAATATAAGTTAATCAGAATACTCAATTAAAAATTCAGGGAGTACATGAGATTTTATTGTAGGGCCAGAATAGCGGTGGCCTTGATGTGCTGTTGGGTCTAATCTTCCCTACATGTTTCGCTATTACAATGGCTTCCTTAAGGGGAAATAGGATATGACCAGTAACATGAAAAAACGACTCTACAGAAGGAGAAAAAACATAATAGAAGTATAATGATTTAATGGGTATTGATTAAATGCTGCATGGTTTTTAAGTGTGACATCCACCCAATGGACACAGTCACAGACTCCCAACCCACTCACAGGTGGTATATCAACATCACATCCAAGGGACTGCATATGTACCCCAGAATAGCCCCACGATAAGGCAAACATGGCGTGAGCCCAGTGGCTGACACCCCAGTTATAACCACCTCAGTGTGGCTGCAGGGGGCAAAGGGCAACCATTAAAACTGGAAAGATGAAAGATATTTATTAGTATTGAGTTCTGGGTAATTGGGTAAAAAAGCCCCAAAAATATTATTCCAAAAGTAACATAGAAAGGGGCCAACATGGCCTCCATTTATACATACCCAATAAGAAAACGGAGGTGCTGAAAGAGCGAATAAATAGAGGGAAAAGTGCCTGAGTTAATAAGCACCCAATTGGAGAATATCCACTAAGTGGAGATCCCTAAAGGATATGAAAAAGAGAGGAAAAACACCAAGATAAAAAGTATCTAGCCGGACCGGAAAGGGAAGTGTGGAACAAGCCCTCCCCTCTCTAAGTACTAACCTTAGTATAGACAAACAGGCGATATAGCGCCTCCGTGGAACTAGCGAAAGACGTCTAACTCCGATGCTGTTTATACCCCCCACCCGTTCAGCATGCATACGTCACCGCCGAATGAGAGCGGTCCACAGCGAAAGCCTACACTACCCATGGTGCTGTGCATCACGTCAATCACGGCGACCGAGAAACCTCGCTGAAGACCGTAGGTGGAGACTAGTGCTAATCTCCAATGAATTGGAGAAGTAGATAGAATATAGCGCCAATAGGAAACAATGTAAACATAGGCAGAGTAGTAATTAGTGGACGGTATGCATGTAAGTGGTCGACAAGGCGGGCCTGATTTCCACAAAAGCAGGCCCTTGGGTTTCCATACAGTCATGGGTGATATAGGGGCGTCCATCCACATAGGACCAGCTCCAACAAACCAAAGCGCGGGGATAAAAATGAGGGACAGTTCAATCAGTCAGAGGGACGGAGTAAGGGGTAGATATAAAGAGTTGTATGTGACAGTGAGTCCACATGCAGGGAATGAACACCCGCACAGGGTCCCCACAGAACACGTGTCAATGCCCAGTGCATAGAAAATCTACCCAAAACCATGCAGCAAATCTAGACCAAGAGTTAGAAAAAGAATATAAGTTACACAATATACATAATCGGTAAAGACAAAAGTCATAAATATGAATACATTGATTCAAATAAGCAATCAACAATGTATGCTTAGTTAACATAGTGGTAATTACCGAAAAAGATTTTTTCGCAAGGGTTATACATTTCTTGCAGAATGTAAAATAAAAAAAAGGTTCTTTTAAGTTATGCAACAAATCTATGAACCATAGGCGTTAACACATAACCTCACAGGTATGATGAAAAACCTGAAATTATAAAGAACAGTAAGTAAACCATGTAGGGCTCCAGAGGAGAGAGAGGGAGATCAAAAGAATGGTATATAGCCAGAGGTTCTCAGATACCTAACAGTTAACTAATAAAGGTTCCTCCAACTACATTATAGTCAACTATCATAAATAATAAAAATCCAAGGATTCTCTATTGCTTATATTACATAAGTGGAGGCATCCATATTACAAAAATTATTTAAAGCGGATATATTCATTTAGGCCAGGGTATTTAGTAGCGTCCAAGGTGTGTATCCACTTGGGAAGGCTGGAGGAGTATTTAAACTAGGATTGAGGGGGGAGGGTGAACTAGAATTACATCGGGCAGACAGGTTAGCTAGGGGTCTGACATTAATGGAGGGTGGAAAGGGAATAGATGGTGGGGGGGGGGGGGGGGGGTTATGGCAGGTGACAGGACATTTCCCATGTTGCAAACTGCCATTGGAAACTATAGTGCCATCTGTACTACTAAAAATTATATGAAAAACACCAGAGCAAAATGTAATGCATTAAAGTGTTTGTTCACCAATGCCAGAAGTCTGCCAAGAAAAATAGGTGAGTTGGAAGATCTGGTGCATGAGGAGAGCTATGATGTAATTGGTATTGCTGAAACTTGGCTTCAATCTTCACATGACTGGGCTATTAATATTCCTGGCTATGCACTCTTTCAGAGAGACAGAGTAAATAGGAAAGGTGGCGTGGTCTGTCTCTATGTGAGAAGTGATCTCAAAGCAAGCGTAAAAGAGGACCTGGATGATGGAGAGTGTGATGAGTCTGAAGCATTATGGGTGGAACTGCATATAGATGTGCATAGTTCTAAGTTAATCATTGGGGTTGGTATAGACCATCCAATGTTCACAAGGAGGTGGAGACTCAGCTCCTTGCACAGATGGAAAGGGCTTCAAGGGCTGGGACGGTGATAATAATGGGGGATTTTAACTACCCAGAAATTGACTGGAGTAATGGCACTGCTGGGACAGTTAAAGGGCAAAAATTTATAAACCTATTACAAGACAATTTTATGGTCCAGTTTATTAAGACCCCAACTAGGAATGATGCTCTGCTGGATCTGGTAATCTCAAACCATGCAGAGCTTACTACTAATGTTTAGCTAAAGGAACACTTGGGTAACAGTGATCATAACATGATTTCATTTGATGTTAGCTGTAAGAAAGAAATACATACAGGAAAGATAAAAACGCTCAACTTTAAGAGAGACAATTTTCCAAGGATGAGGGCTGCGCCCCAGGACTTGGACTGGGAGGGAATATTGGCATCAATGAGCACAGAACAGAAATGGGAATTCTTCAAAAAGACTGTCTGGAACCTCACTGCAAAGTACATTCCCATGGGCAATACGTTTAAAAGGCTTAAAATAAAACCTATGTGGCTCACAGTTAAAAAAGCTATGAACAATAATAAAAGAGTTTTTAAAAAATATAAAAGTGAAGGGACACTAGTGTCGTTTGAATGTTACAAAGAATTTAACAGAATATGTAAAAAGGAAATCAAGGATGCAAAAATTCAAAACGAACGACAGATTGCAAAAGATAGTAGGACAAACCCAAAAAAATTATTCAAATATATTAATAGTAAAAAGGTCAGGTCTGAGCATGTAGGCCCTTTACAAAATAATCTAGAGTGGGTGACTGGGGACAAAGAGAAGGCTAATTTATTAAATACTTTCTTCAGCTCTGTGTATACAAAGGAGGACATCAATGCTCTGTCTAATTGGGCGACTATGTGGCAGATGAGGTTTAATGTTGATAAATGTAAAGTTATGCACTTGGGGGCTAAGAATATGCATGCATCATACATGCTAGGGGGAGTACAACTGGGGAATCCGTAGTGGAGAAGGATCTGGGGTTTTTGGTAGATCATAAGCTTAATAATAGCATGCAATGTCAAGCTGCGGTTTCCAAAGCAAGCAAAGTTCTTTCTAGAGAGGTATGGACTCCAGAGAGAGAGAGAGAGAATTTTGCCCCTGTTCAAATCATTAGTAAGACCTCATCTGGAATATGCAGTTCAGTTTTGGGCACCAGTTCTCAAAAAGGATATCGGGGAACTGGAGAAAGTGCAGAGAAGGGCAACCAAACTGATAAGAGGCATGGAGGAGCTCAGCTATGAGGAAAGATTAGAGGAACTGAATTTAGAAGATTTTGAGAAGAGGAGAATAAGGGGGGATATGATCAACATGTACAAATATGTAAGGGGACCATATAGTGAACTTGGTGTTGAGTTATTTACTTTACGGTCAACACAGAGGACAAGGGGGCACTCCTTACGTCTAGAGGAAAAGAGATTTCATCTCCAAATATGGAAAGGTTTCTTCACAGTAAGAACTGTGAAAATATGGAATAGACTCCCTCCAGAGGTGGTTCTGGCTAACTCAGTAGATTGCTTTAAGAAAGGCCTGGATACTTTCCTAAATGTACATAATATAACTGGGTACTGACATTTATAGGTAAAGTTGATCCGGGGAAAATCCGATTGCCTCTAGGGGGGATCAGGAAGTGATTTTTTTTCCCTTCTGTAGCAGATTGGAGCATGCTCTTTTTTTTTTTTTTTTTTTCCTTCCTCTGGATCAACTGTGGGTATAGAATGGGGTTTATTGGATTGTACGATATATTTTATTTTTATTTATTATTTCTTTTTTTTATGGTTGAACTGGATGGAATTGTTTCTTTTTTCGGCCTAGCTAACTATGTAACTATGTAACTTAGTTTCAAGTTGTAACAATGTGGTATCGATCTCATCACCCCGAGCATGTGCCGGTACATGCTCGAGCGCGGAGAATCGAACCACACTGGAGTCAAAATTATGTTGATAACCAATGTGTGTCTGTTAAGGGCCGTCGTACATAGGTGCTTAAACAGAGGTAGCATGTAATCTCTGATTCTTTTGAAAAAAGGACGTTTCGTTTTGCCGATGTAGAAACATCCACATTGGCAAGTGGCTAGATACACAACTCCTACAGATTTGCATGTGACGTTATGTCTAACCGTATAAAGATGGCCATTGGGTAAAAGGATGTTTATGGAATTAGAGATAAATGAACAAATATCACATCTCCTACATGGGAATGTGCCTCGTTTGGTCAATTTATCAATGTTTTTAGGCATGAAGTGACTGGTTACAAGGCAATCCTTCATGGACGGTGATCTCCGATAAGTAATTAAAGGGTAGAGTTTTACAAATTTCTGAATGGTATGATCAGCCGTTAATAATGCCCAATACTTCATCAGAATGTCTTTCATTTGAGAATGCTGTCGTGAAAATTGGGTGATGATACGGACTGAGTGGTCAGTAGGGATGAGCCAAACACCCCCGGGTTCGGTTCGCACCAGGACCTGCGAACGGACCGAAAGTTAGCGCGAACGTTAGAACCCTATTAGTTACAATGGACGCGAACATTCAAAATCTAAAGTGCTAATTATAACGGCCAATATGCATGTTATTGTCATAAAACAGGTTTGGGGACCCGGGTCCTGCCCCAGGGGACATGTATCAATGCAAAAAGAAGTTTTAAAAAACTGACGTTTTTTCGGGAGCAGTCATTTTAATGATGCATAAAGTGAAAAAAAAAGTGAAATATTCCTTTAAATATGGTACCTGGGGGGTGTCTAAAATATGCCTGTGAAGTGGAATGTGTTTCCCGATTTGTAATTACACGCCCCTGTTAAACAGGGGCTGAAAAATTGGGCCTTTGGTGGTGGTGGTGGACGGTGTTGCCACAACACTGTAAGCCCTCACAGTTACTCTTGGTGGGCGCAGGAAATGGGCCCTGCTGTGAATTATTAGATCAAGATTTGTAATTACACGCCCCTGTTAAACAGGGGCTGAAAAATTGGGCCTTAGGCACTGGTGCTGGTGCCACAACACTGCAATCCCTCACAGATATTGTACTTGGAGCACAGCAATGAGACCTGTTGCAAAGCATTGCATAAAAAATTGTAATTACACGCCCCTGTTAAACAGGGGCTGCAAAATTGGGCCTTAGGCACTGGTGGTGGCACCCAGAAACAAAAATGTTCTTCCAAGCTATCATCAGGATCATTGAGGAGGAAGAGGATAGTCAGTCAACATAACAGGACAGTCACTCAGCATCAGCAGTCTTGAAGGGATGTGACATTTCAAAATAAATTATTCTGTTATATCAGCTTCAGGTGCCTGGTAGCTGGTGGTGATCCAAGACTGATTCATCTTTATGAAGGTCAGTCGATCAACCGAGTCGGTGGACAGGCGCACCCTGTGATCGGTGACAAAGCCTCCAGCAGCACTGAATGTGCGTTCTGAAAGAACGCTGGATGCAGGACAGGCCAGTAGCTCAATTGCATACTGTGCAAGCTCTGGCCAGTGATCCATCCTCAAGACCCAGTAAGCCAGAGGATTTTCGGTGGGAAAGGTGTCCAAGTCTGACCTTGCCCCTAGGTATTCCTGTACCATGTATAACAGACGCTGACGATGGTTACTGGAACCGATCATACCTTGGGGCTGCGGACTAAAAAATTGTCTGAACGCATCGGTCAGACGTCCACCTTCCCCACCGCTCCTTCTGCTACTGACCGAAGCCTCAGCAACTCGTCGTCCAGGACCAGAAGTTTGTAACCTCCCAGTCTCTGGGAACGCGTTGCACAGACCTTTCTGCAAGGCCTCCCGGAGATGTCTCATCCTCTGCTCCCTCTGCGACGGCAAGATAAGGTCCGCAACCTTAGCCCTGTACCGTGGATCAAGGAGAGTGGCCAGTCAGTAATGGTCCCTCTCCTTGATCCAAAGAATACGAGGATCCTTCCGCAGGCTTTGCAGGATCAAGGAGGCCATACAACGTAGGTTAGCTGAGACATTCTGTCCAGAGTCTTCTGTGTCACCGAGGATGACATGATCCGCAGCCACCTCCTCCCAGCCACGTACAAGTCCACTGGTTTCTTGGGATTGTAAATCATCCCTAAAAGACTGCTGCTGCTGATGCTTAGTGCCAGGCTCCATCTCCATGCTGACACAATCCTCCTCCTCCTTCTCCTCCTCATCCTCTTCCTGTGTGATGGGTGGGAGAGAAGGAACACTATCTGGATAAAGGGGGCCTTGAGAGGCAAGGAAGTCCTCCTCTTCCTGCCTCTGTTCTGCCTCAAGTGCCCTGTCCATTATTCCACGCAGCGCATGCTCCAACAGGTGGGCAAGAGGTACAGTGTCACTGATGCATGCACTGTCACTGCTCACCATCCTCGTGGCCTCCTCAAATGGTGACAGGGCAGTGCATGCATCTCTGATCATGCTCCACTGGCGTGGGGAAAAAAATCCGAGCTCCCTTGACCCTAACTTGGTGCCGTAGTCGCACAGGTACTCATTGATGGCCCTCTGCTGCGTGTGCAGTCGCTGCAGCATGGTCAACGTTGAGTTCCACCTGGTGGGCATGTCACATATAAGACGGTTCTTGGGCAGGTTCAACTCCTTTTGCAGCTCAGCAAGCCGAGCACTTGCATTATATGATCAGCGGAAATTTCCTGGCCTGCCTCAGGACATCCTGTACGCCTGGTACCTGCCCAAGAACCGCTGCACCACCAGGTTAAGGACGTGAGCCATACAGGGCACATGGGTCAGCTGTCCCTGTCGCAGGGCGGAGAGGAGGTTGGTGCCATTGTCACAAACCACCATTCCTGGCTTAAGTTGGCGTGGCGTCAACCACCTCTCGGCATGCCCCTGCAGAGCTGACAGAACCTCTGCCCCAGTGTGGCTCCTGTCCCCCAAACACACCAGCGCAAGCACGGCATGGCATCTTTTTGCCTGCGTACTTGCGTAGCCACTTGGACGCCTGCGAGCACCGCTGGTTCCAAGGACAGAGCACCTGAAGAGGCCATGGAGGAAGAAGGAGAGGAGGGGGTGGAGGAGAGAGGTGTGTCACAACCAGTAGTAGCATTTTGGAGGCGTGGTGGCAGAACAACCTCCAACACTACTGCACCTTGGGCCGTGAAAGACAGGTAACGTCCCTGTCCATGCATGCTGGACCATGAGTCAGCGGTAATATGCACCTTACCGCTGACCGCCCTGTCCATTGAGGCCAAGACATTGCTTTCCACATGCCGGTAGAGAGCCGGAATCACCTTCTGTGAGATAAAGTGGCGTTTGGGAACCTGCCACTGAGGAACCGCACATTGGAGTAACTCACGGAAGGGGGTCGAGTCTACCAACTGAAAAGGAAGCAGTTGAAGTGCTAGCAATTTAGCCAAGCTAGCATTCAACCGCTGGGCATGTGGATGGCTGGGAGTAAACTTCTTTTGACGGTCCAGCAGCTGGGGCAGGGAAATTTGCCTGGTACAATCGGACGTTGGTGTACTGCTAGCAGAGTGCCCGCAAGTACTTGGCTGTGACGCACCTAATTCTACACCTTCATTCCTCTCAGTGCAGCTTTCAGAGAGGACTGAAGGTATAGTGGGGTTGGAGATCCCAGCTGATGAGGAGCAAGGAGAGGTCCGCTTTGTTCTTTGGTGTGGGTCTTTAATGTGCGCTTGCCAACGAGCTGCATGGCAGGTCAACATATGTCTGGTCATGCTTGTGGTGCCCAAGCGGCTGATGTTTTGGCCACGCGAGATACGCTTGAGACATATGTTGCAAATGGCAGGCGGAGCTCTGCGGTGTGATTCAGTTGGTGTGCTGGCCTCAAGCTGGACCCCGGAGGGCATTCTGCCTCATTGGGGATGTGCCGCCTCCTCCTCCTCCTCTCTCCGTTCAGGCACCCATGTGGCGTCAGTGACCTCATCATCCCCTCCCTCTTCACCACTGGAGCAAACCTGGCAGTAAGCTGCAGCTGGTGGAACATGACTGCCAGATTGCTGTCCTTGAGCATCCCCTCTCTCTGCGCTCACGCTACTGCCTTCCTCTAGCTGGGTATCATCATCGGAGCCTTCAAAACGCTGGGCATCCTCCTGGAGCATGTACCCAACACTGTGCTCAAACAGTTCGGGGGACTCCTCAGGAGGACATGGTCCGTCTAGGGAAGGGGTACCTGATGATGACATTGAGTTGTTAGCTGCTTTGCCAGTACCTTGAGCCTGGGTGAGAGAGGATGAGGAGGATGAGGAGGGCTTGGTCATCCACTCTACCAAGCCTTCGGCATGATGCGGCTCAACATGTCCAGCTGCCGAAAATAAGGACAAGCGTGTCTCATGGCCACGTGCTAATGACAATGCACCGCGTCCACAACCAGCACTGTTGTCTCTAGACACAGAGCCTGCTTGCCCCGTTTTCTTGGCTCGTGACTGTCTGCCTCTTCTTGTTGGTCTTCCAGACATTGTAATGGGTAGTGGATATTGTGCTATACTCACACAGCACACACACACTAACTCCTGCAGATGGCTGCCTTAGATGACAACAGGGCAGAAGGGCAGATACAGGGTGAGGTGGTTTAGTGTGCTGTGCTATACACACACACACTAACTCCTGCAGATGGCTGCCTTAGATGACAACAGGGCAGAAGGGCAGATACAGGGTGAGGTGGTTTAGTGTGCTGTGCTATACTCACACAGCACACACACACTAACTCCTGCAGATGGCTGCCTTAGATGACAGAAGGGCAGATACAGGGTGAGGTGGTTTAGTGTGCTTTGCTATACACACACACACTAACTCCTGCAGATGGCTGCCTTAGATGACAACAGGGCAGAAGGGCAGATACAGTGGTGTAGTGGTTACCACTTTCACCTAGCAGTAATAGGGTCGCTGGTTCAAATCCCGACCATGACACCTTCTGCCTGGAGTTTGTATGTTCTCCCTGTGCCTGCGTGGGGTTCCTCCGGGTACTCCGGGTACTCCGGTTTCCTCCCACACTCCAAAGACATGCTGGTAGGTTAATTAGATCCTGTCGATAAAAATTGGCCAAATATGTTTATGTGTTTGTAAGCGTGTCGGTACCCTACAGGGCAAGGACCGCACTATACCACAGATGGACACCAGTGGCAAAAAGCACCCTGAGGCGATTCAGTTCGCATAGGTAGCGCTATACAAGTCATTCATTCATTCACTAACTCCTGCAGATGGCTGGATTGGTAGAGATTGAGAACAGCACTGAGAACAATAAACTATCCCTGCCTATTTTTCCTCTTTCCCTACACTATTCCCCACACAGAAATCAATCACAAGCAGATATAGTGTGTACACCGTACCTTACAGTACAGTCTGTCACTGACACTGTTCCTAACGCCGGAACACACTACACGAGGCCGTCGGTGCGGTGGCCTTATATAGTGTGGGGCGTGTACTAAACCCCCTGAGCTATAATTGGCCACAGGCATCCTGCCTGTGGCCAATTATTGCTCTCCTCGCCGCTGGCTCTATGATTGGCCAAGCATGCGGGGTCACAGTGCATGCTTGGCCAATCATCAGCAAGCAATGCACTGCGACTGGCGCAGTGCATCGTGGACCGTTCGCATCACACGAATTTGATGCCCTCGGAGTTCTGGTTTCGACAAGTGGTCGAACGGCCGATGTTCGATTCGAACATGGGTTCGATTTGAACACCGGGCCCATCCCTAGGGGTCAGTAAATGGAGGTTTCTTTGAATGGATAAGATCACTCCTATTTAGTTTGGCCACTTTATTAAATGTCCTTTTCAATAATGATTTACTGTAGCCCCGTTGGTATAGTTTAGAGTACAAATCATTAGCTGCAGATCGAAAATCGGCTTCCAAAGTACAATTACTGCAAGTACTAAGACGCAAAAATTGGCTATATGGAATGCTGGTCAGCAGTGGCTGAGGATGTGCACTGCTGACATCAGGGGAGGGCTGGCAGCCTTAGGCCTGGGGGGGAAGTCCAGTCAAGTGGCCCATTGGACCACCGAATCAGCTCACCATCCATGCCCAGCTGTTTTTTCAATGCAGCCTCACCAGTGCCCCTCAATGCAGCCTGATCAGTGCCCATCAATGTCGCCTCATCAGTGCCCATCAATGCAGCCTCACCAGTGTCCATCCAATGCAGCCTGATCACTGGGGCAGGGTAAATGGGGTGTATGGGGGGGGGTGTGGGGGTCAGCTGGGGGTGTCAGGTTCTCCTACCTGGCAGCTCAGGTTGCACGCCACGGCCAGCGCAAGCCAGCACCAAGCCCCGCAGCCCGTGCCAGTCACGGGCACCCTGCCTACAAGACTCTGGTCTCTGGGGGTTGTAGTTTCCTCTGCGCTGCTTGGGAGCTTGAATATGGACTACAACTCCTGGAATGCAACAGTGGCCGACCGCTGCAGCCGTAAAAATAGCAGCAGGCAGCGGGTGCCGGCCGTTTTCAACGTAAGTTAGGGTGGCCTGGGGGGCAATTGCCACTCTGCCCCCCAGCCCAGCCCTCCCCTGGCTGGCGTGTAAGAAAGTATTGCCGGAAGACGGCTTACGATAAAGGGAAGAATGGATGATTCCTGTGTCATCAACTTGGACCTGTGGGTCAAGAAAGTTAATCCTTGACTGACTGCATTCCATTGTAAATTTTAAATTGTAGTCATTAATGGCCAGTGAGTCCACCACCTGCAAGAGTTCATCCTTTGTTCCTGTCCAAAATACTAAAATGTCGTCTATGTAGCAATGCCAAACTAGAACATGCTTCAATAACTCAGATGATCATTGGCGAATAGTTCCCTCTCCCAGCTCCGCAGGTACAAGTTGGCGTATGAGGGGGCACATTTGGTCCCCATAGCCACACCTTGCACCTAGAGGTAGTGGGAGGGAGCAAACAGAAAAATATTACGTGTCAGGAAGAACTCGAGCAGCTGGAGGACAAACTGGCCATAAGATTCAAAAGTAGAGCCCCGTTCCTTCAATTGGGTTTGGATGACTTGAATTCCCTTCTTATGGGGGATTGAATTGTATAAACTCTCTACGTTGAGAGCCACTAACCATGTGTCAGGGGGGAAGTTGTTTACCATCTAAAATACGAAGTAAATCAATTGTATCTTTTACATACGAAAACAAAGCTATCACATGTGGGTACAGGTATTTATCAACTAAAGCACTCGCATTCTCAGTCAGTCCCTGGCAACCTGACAGAATAGGTCGACCAGGGGGATGATCCATTGATTTGTGTACTTTCGGTAATGAATAGAATGTGGGTGTTTTAGGATTCTTAGCATTAAGATACTTCCAAGTGTTTAAGTTAATAGTGCCTTGTTGATAGGCCTTAAAAATCAAACCATAATATTCAGCATTAAAGTTGTCAACTATAGTTTTAGATATGGGACGATACCATTGACGGTTGTCAAGGATGTCCAGGCACATGTGTTCATAAGCCCGGACATCCATGACCACGACATTCCCCCCCCCCCCCCCCCCTTGTCAGCCGGCTTGATAACCAAGTCCAGATGACATTGGAGGTTTTTGAGAGCTTTGCGATGTATGAAAGATAAATGATGCACTTGTTAATCATCCAACTCCAAGTTTTTTATCTCAGAGGTAATTTGTTGAACAAATACCCAAATATTTGGCTTGGCCTGGAGCAAAGGAAATGATTTAGATTTTGGTTTAAAAGAGGTAGGAGGGGGGAAGGACACACCGGGGACGGGCAGTTGGTCGTCACTAGTGTCTCCCTCCTCCCAGAGTGACATAAGGTCATCCATGGCTTGGAGTTTCATCTGTGAGAATTCCATCGGTGGAAACTCATATTGATCAGTCCCCGATGGCTTGTCATAGATAACTTTAAAACATAAGCCTTCTGGCAAAAAGATGTATGTCTTTAACAAATTGAAATCTATCTAAATTTGTAGAGGGACAAAATGTAAGGCCCAGTTGGAGTACATGAACCTGTTCCTCGGTAAGAGGTACAGAGGAAAGGTTTATTATCTCTAAACCTGGGGCTCCTTTGGTGGGAAGTTTTGTTCTGGAGTCTTCACTAAAAAAATCGGTGCAATACGTGGATCGATAGATTGAGAACTCAAAGGGAACATAGTGAATAGGGTGGGTTCACTTACCCTACATGTGGTAGAAGATGAGAGAGAGAGGAGAGGCGATGTGCTAGAGTGCCCGGTGCGAGTTGTGATGAAGACTGCGGTGTAGCCATTGTGGGAAATGGTCTACCTACAGAAGGTGTAGAGGCGTGCGTGGTGGTTAAGTTAGAACGAACCGTCAAAGATCGTTGTGTTAGTCAAAGTAAGTTGGTAAAGGTGGCTGTATGATCCCCTTTTCTTTGAGATTCTATCCTGAGAGAGATCTCTATATGAAGTAGAAGTGGTAGAAGAAAAAGAAACAACATTAGGTATGTCATTGTCAGGTTGTGGTGCATCAAAAGTGGGTGGCTTTCTAGAGGGTTTATTAAAGTTAGTCTGATTCCATTTGAAGCATAATCATTTTCATGAGCTGACTTGTCCCGAAGTAATTTTCCTTCTTTGACACTGATTATGTTTTTGGTATAGTCTTCAAGGTGCACCCGCAGATCTTTCTCGCGTTGTGTAAACCTCTCTGAATCCTCACCCATGAAGTTATCTTCATATCAACTAGTAATCTGAAGATCAAGTTGATGCAATTCAGATCGGTAGAGAGACGGAATCGCCTTCCGTGAGAAAAAGTGGCGTTTGGGAACCTGCCACTGAGGAACCGCACATTGAACAAACTCACGGAAGGGGGCAGAGTCTACCAACTGAAAAGGCAGCAGTTGAAGTGCTAGCAATGTAGCCAAGCTAACATTCAACCACTGGGAATGTGGATGGCTGGGAGTATACTTCTTTCGACGGTCCAGCAGCTGGGGCATGGAAATTTGCCTGCTACAATCGGACGTCGGTGTACTGCAAGTACTTGGTTGTGACACACCTAATTCTACACCTTCAGTCCTCTCAGAGCAGCTTTCAGAGAGGACTGAAGATATAGTGGGGATGGAGATCCCAGCTGATGAGGAGCAAGGAGAGGTCCGCTTTGTTCTTTGGTGTGGGTCTTTTATGTGTGCTTGCCAACGAGCTGCATGGCAGGTCGACATATGTCTGCTCATGCTTGTGGTGCCCAAGCGGCTGATGTTTTGGCCATGCGAGATACGCTTGAGACAAATATTGCAAATAGCAGTGGTGCGATCTGATGCACTCGTCTCAAAAAAGGCCCACACCAAAGAACTTTTGTGATAACGTGCAGAGGCAGCGCCCTGCACAGGCGGAGCTCTGCGGTGTGGTACAGTTGCTGTGCTGGCCTCTAGCTGGCCTCCAGGGGGCATCCTGCCTCATTGGACATGTGACGCCGCATCCTCCTCCTCCTCCTCCTCTCTCCCTTCAGGCACCCACGTGGAGTCAGTGACCTCATCATCCCCTCCCCCACTAGAGCAAACCTGGCAGTAAGCTGCAGCTGGTGGAACAGTACTGCCGGATTGCTGTCCTTCAGCATCCCCTCTCTCTGCGCGCACACTACTGCCTTCCTCAAGCTGGGTATCATCATCCGAGCCTTCGAATCGTTGGGCATCCTCCTGGAGCATGTACCCAACACTGTGCTCAAAGAGTTCGGGGGACTCCTCAGGAGGACATGGTGGGTCTAGGGAAGGGGTGGCTGATGATGCCATTGAGTACGCAATGGCAGCTGCTCTGCCAGTACCCTGAGCCTGGGTGAGAGAGGATGAGGAGGATGAGGAGGGCTTGGTCATCCATTCTACCAAGCCTTCGGCATGATGCGGCTCCACATGACCAGCTGCCGAAAACAAAGACAAGCGTGTCTGATGACGATGCACGACCACGTCCACGGCTAGCACTGTTGTCTCTAGAAACAGAGCCTGCCTGCCCTGTGTTCTTGCCTCGGCACGCTCTGCCTCTACTTGGCGGTCTTCCAGCCATTGTAGTCGGTAGTGTATATAGTATAAAAAATGGGTGCTGCTGAGAAGAAAATATAGGAGCTCTGTGTGCTGCCACTAACACACTAGAAGTCCTATGGGTGCTTCTGGGAAGAAAATATAGGAGCTTTGTGTGATGCCACTAACACACTAGAAGTCCTATGGGTGCTGCTGAGAAGAAAATATAGGAGCTCTGTGTGATGCCGCTAACACACTAGAAGTCCTATGGGTGCTTCTGGGAAGAAAATATAGGAGCTCTGTGTGATGCCACTAACACACTAGAAGTCCTATGGGTGCTGCTGAGAAGAAAATATAGGAGCTCTGTGTGATGCCACTAACACACTAGAAGTCCTATGGTGCTTCTGGGAAGAAAATATAGGAGCTCTGTGTGATGCCACTAACACACTAGAAGTCCTATGGGTGCTTCTGGGAAGAAAATATAGGAGCTCTGTTTGCTGCCACTAACACACTAGAAGTCCTATGGGTGCCTTTGGGGTGCAATGCTGTGCTAACAGCACTGCGGTTGGTACTACTGCAATACTGTACTAACAGTAAGCACGCACCAGACTAATCCCCAGCAGCAGCTAAAAACACACTAACTGTGCAATCAGCAGCAATGAACGATCAATGACTTAGGTAGCAATGG
>CM053035.1:63816444-63872931 GCA_028564925.1 Lithobates sylvaticus | reverse complement strand
GGCTATCCTCCACTATCTACTCTCTCATCTCCCCCTGCCTCTGTCCACTCTCTCCTCACCCCCCTCCTATCGTCCAGGCTATCCTCCCCTATCCACTCTATCCTCTCCCCCTCCCCTGCCTCTGTCCACTCTCTCCTCACTCCCTCCTATCGTCCAGGCTATCCTCCCCTATCCACTCTTTCATCTCCCCCTGCCTCTGTCCACTCTCTCCTCACCCCCTCCTATCGTCCAGGCTATCCTCCCCTCTATCCACTCTCTCATCTCCCCCTGCCTCTGTCCACTCTCTCCTCACCCCCCTCCTATCATCCAGGCTATCCTCCCCCCTATCCACTCTCTCATCTCCCCTGTCTCTGTCCACTCTCTCCTCACCCCCATCCTCCTATCGTCCATGCTATCCTCCCCCTATCCACTCTCTCATCTCCCCCTGCCTCTGTCCACTCTCTCCTCACCCCCTCCTATCGTCCAGGCTATCCTCCCCCCTATCCACTCTCTCATCTCCCCCTGCCTCTGTCCACTCTCTCCCTCACCCCCTCCTATCGTCCAGGCTATCCTCCCCCTATCCACTCTCTCATCTCCCCCTGCCTCTGTCCACTCTCTCCTCACCCCCCTCCTATCGTCCAGGCTATCCTCCCCCCTATCCACTCTCTCATCTCCCCCTGCCTCTGTCCACTCTCTTATCACACCCCCCTCCTATCGTCCAGGCTATCCTCCCCCCCCCCCTATCCACTCTCTCATCTCCCCCTGCCTCTGTCCACTCTCTCCTCTCCCCCTCCCCCTGCCTCTGTCCACTCTCTACTCTCACCCCCCTCCTACTGTTCAGGCTATCCTCCCCCTATCCACTCTCTCCTCTCCCCCTGCCTCTGTCCACTCTCTCCTCTCCCCCTCCCCCGGCCTCTGTCCACTCTCTCCTCACCCCCCTCCTACCCTCTCCAGGCTATCCCCCTATCCACTCTCTCCTCCCTCTCCCCTGCCTCTGTCCACTCTCTACTCACCCCTCCTACTGTCCAGCCTATCCTCCCCCTATCCACTCTCTCCTCTCCCCCCTATCCACTCTCTCCTATCCCCTCCCCTTGCCTCTGCCCACTCTCTCCTCACCCCCCTTCTACCCTCCAGGCTATCCTCCCCCTATCCACTCTCTCCTCACCCCCCTCCTACTGTCCAGGCTATCCTCCCCTATCCACTCTCTCCTCTCCCCCTCCCCCTGTCCACTCTCTACTCTCTTCTATCCAAACTATCCTCTCCCCCCTCCCTCTCTCTATCCTTTCTCCTCTCCCCCCTCTTATATCCTCTCCCTCTGTCCACGCTAACCTCCACCTCCCCCTATCCACTCCTTCTCCCTTTCTGAGAGTTAGTTCAGCTTTTCATTTTGTGTGAAATGGTGAACTTACTCTTTAAGCCTTCCAAACTATCTCAGGACATGAAAAAGGCCCTATATGTGCTGCATTCCTCTTACCTACCTGGTGGAAATTCGGGAGACCTGAGTCCCCAAGAACTCTATCATATACAGATCTAGATCAGCCAGAGGATAGTGGTAAGGCTCCATTGGTTGTTATTGGCTTATAACTTTGATGGATGGCCTCCTTTACCAGTAAGGTAGAGTGCAGGCCCAAGCATTCTACAACAGTGGCTGGTCAAGATTTGCATAATGGAGCACCTAAGGTTTAGGGGTTCAGACCATACAACTGCCAACAACAGATGGGACATGGGCAAATGTGGGTGATGTCATTGCTCCAGGCTTTACCAGTGATTGTCAAGTGCTCTCTCCTCTCCTCTGCAGCCAATACTAATTGAAACAGTGGATCATGTGACCAGACCAGAGCTAAAAGTCCACGGTTAGGGAGCTCTGATTACTTGCCTTGCCCCTAACACTGACAACCCATGCTATGCCACTGGAGGGGAGAGCCAGCATCGGGAAGAAGGATGGCGCTGCCACCTCGAGCTGTCAATGTTATCTCTATGTACCATTCACAAATGGCAATCTGCTGACAAGACACTCCCAGGGGAGTGCAGAGCACAGCCTACGAAACAGGGGAGGGGACCGTCTGGGTGAGCTCACCGGTGTGATATGATCCAATAACATGCTAGAATCTTTGAGGACTGGCCATGGGTGGAGTGCTATCAGTTAATTGTATACTGTACATTGCAATGTAGTATTATTATTTTTATCGGTTTAATTTTTTTTCCAATTATAGGCGTGAGAGGGCCTCATGTCTAAGTTTTGCCTAAGACCTCACAAAGCCTAGAGACGCCTCTGATCTTAATGCATAGAATGCATTAAGATAAATAAACCTTCTGACTTTAAAATCCCTTTAAACGCTTCAGCCCCGGAAGATTTTACCCCCTTCCTGACCAGAGCACTTTTTACAATTTGGAACTGCGTCGATTTAACTGACAATTGTGCGGTCGTGCGATGTTGTACCCCAACAAAATTTGCATCCTTTTTTTTCCACAAATAGAGCTTTCTTTTGGTGGTATTTGATCCACCTTTGCGGTTTTTATTTTTGGCGCTATAAACAAAAAAATGTGCGACAATTTTTGAAAAAAAAGCAAGAATTTTTTTACTTTTTTCTATAATAAATATCCTCCAAAAATATATAAAAAAACATTTTTTTTTTCCTCAGTTTAGGCCGATACGTATTCTTCTACATATTTTTGGTAAAAAAAAAAAATCACAATAAGTGTTTATTGATTGGTTTGCGCAAAGGTTATAGCGTCTACAAAATCGGGGATAGTTTTATGACATTTTTTATTAATAATTTTTTTTTACTAGTAATGGCAGCGATCAGCGATTTTTATCATGACTGCGACATTAAGGCGGACACATCGGACAATTTTGACAAATTTTTGTGATCAATGGCGATCAGTGCTATAAAATTGCATTGATTACTGTAAAAAATGTCACTGGCAGGGAAGGGGTTAACCACTAGGGGGTGGGGAGGGGTTAGATGTATCCTGGGGGCTTGTTTCTAACTATCTGAGGGCGTGGCTGTGTGTGACACCACACTGATCGCTGCTCCAGATGACAGGGAGCAGACGATCAGTGTGCTGTCATTAGGCAGAACGGGGAGATGCTGTTTACATCGGCATCTCCCAATTCTTGAGCTCCGTAACACGATCGCGGGTATCCCCGCACTGATCGAGTCCGCGGGATCCGCGGGCACTGTCACGGGGCTTGCGGCGTACGGGTACGTTACTTTGCCCAGCCGTGCCATTCTGCCAACATATATGTGCCGACAACGGTCGGCAAGTGGTTAAGCCATTTTCACATTAAATGTTTTAGCATTGTGAAATATAGCTTAATGTGAATAACTTTTGGTGTGATTAACCAAATCAGCTGAAACTTTCACTTTTGCGTGAAGTTTGGGGGAAATTGGTTGACATTTAAGGTCTTTTTTGTACGTTAAGCCACATTAAGCTCTCCAAAAATCAAGCTTAATGTCCCTAGTTTGCCTTGTGGGACACCGAATCGCATGAAACTTCTTGGATGGGGTTGAGAAGTTGAGAACTTAGGCTGTGCAAAGTTTCAAGACAATTGATTGAGGTTAAGGCACATTATGGTACGTTAAGCTCTTTACATTAAACGTTTTAGCATTGTAAAATATAGCTTAATGTGAATAACTTTTGGTGTGATTTACTAAATGAGCTGTAATTTTCAAAATATGCTGGCATGGATAGAGTCTCTATTGTGTGAAGTTTGGAGGAAATTGGTTAACATTTAAGGTCTTTTTTGTACGTTAAGCCACATTAAGCTCCCCAAAAAACAAGCTTAATGTCCTTAATTTGCCTTGTGGAACTCCGAATCGCATGAAACTTCTTGGATAGGTTTGGGAAGTTGAGATCTTAGGCTGTGCAAAGTTTCAGGGCAATCGATTGAGGTTTAGGCACTTTATTACACGTTAAGCTACATTAAGCTACATTAAGCCATTTTCACATTAAATGTTTTTGCATTGTGAAATATAGCTTAATGTGAATAACTTTTGGTGTGATTAACCAACTCAGCTGAAACTTTCAGAATATGTTGGCATGGATAGAGTCTTCTATTGTGTGAAGTTTGGGGGAAATTGGTTAACATTTAAGGTCTTTTTTGTACGTTAAGCTCTCCAAAAAGCAAGCTTAACGTGCCTAGTTTGCCTTGTGGAACACCGAATCGCATGAAACTTCTCGGATGGGTTTGGGAAGTTGAGATCTTAGGCTGTGCAAAGTTTCAGGGCAATTGATTGAGGTTTAGGCACTTTATTACACGTTAAGCTACATTAAGCCATTTTCACATTAAATGTTTTAGTATTGTAAAATATAGCTTAACGTGAATAACTTTTGGTGTGATTAACCAAATGAGCTGAAATTTTCAGAATATGTTGGCATGGATAGAGTCTTTTATTGTGTAAAGTTTGGTGGAAATTGGATACCATTTAAGGTCTTTTTTGTACGTTAAGCCACATTACGCTCCCCAAAAATCAAGCTTAATGTCCTTAATTTGCCTTGTGGAACTTCGAATCGCATGAAACTTCTTGGATAGGTTTGGTAAGTTGAGATCTTGGGCTGTGCAAAGTTTCAGGGCAATTGATTGAGGTTTAGGCACTTTATTACACGTTAAGCTACATTAAGCCATTTTCACATTAAATGTTTTAGTATTGTAAAATATAGCTTAACGTGAATAACTTTTGGTGTGATTAACCAAATCAGCTGAAATTTTCAGAATATGTTGGCATGGATAGAGTCTTGTGTTGTGTGAAGTTTTGGGAAATTGGTTAAAATTTAATGTCTTTTTTGTACGTTAAGCCACATTAAGCTCCCCAAAAAATCAAGCTTAATGTCCGTAATTTTCCTTGTGGAACACCGAATCGCATGAAACTTCTTGGATAGGTTTGGTAAGTTGAGATCTTGGGCTGTGCAAAGTTTCAGGGCAATCGATTGAGGTTTAGGCACTTTATTACACGTTAAGCTCCATTAAGCCATTTTCACATTAAATGTTTTAGCATTGTGAAATATAGCTTAACGTGAATAACTTTTGGTGTGATTAACCAAATGAGCTGAAACTTTCAGAATATGTTGGCATGGATAGAGTCTTCTATTGTGTGAAGTTTGGGGGAAATTGGTTAACATTTAAGGTCTTTTTTGTACGTTAAGCCACATTAAGCTCCCCAAAAATCAAGCTTAATGTCCTTAATTTGCTTTGTGGAACTCCGAATCGCATGAAACTTCTTGGATGGGTTTGGGAAGTTGAGATCTTAGGCTGTGCAAAGTTTCAGGGCAATTGATTGAGGGTTAGGCACTTTATTACATGTTAAGCTACATTAAGCCATTTTCACATTAAATGTTTTAGTATTGTAAAATATAGCTTAACGTGAATAACTTTTGGTGTGATTAACCCAATGAGCTGAAACTTTCAGAATATGTTGGCCTGGATAGAGTCTTCTATTGTGTAAAGTTTGGTGGAAATTGGATAACATTTAAGGTCTTTTTTGTACATTAAGCCACATTAAGCTCCCCAAAAAACAAGCTTAATGTCCCTAATTTGCCTTGTGGAACACTGAATCGCATGAAACTTCTTGGATAGGTTTGGTAAGTTGAGATCTTGGGCTGTGCAAAGTTTCAGGGCAATTGATTGAGGTTTAGGCACTTTATTACACGTTAAGCTACATTAAGCCATTTTCACATTAAATGTTTTAGTATTGTAAAATATAGCTTAATGTGAATAACTTTTGGTGTGATTAACCAAATGAGCTAAAATTTTCAGAATATGTTGGCAGGGATAGAGTCTTCTATTGTGTGAAGTTTGGGAGAAATTGGTTAACATTTAAGGTCTTTTTTGTACGTTAAGCTCTCCAAAAAACAAGCTTACGTGCCTAGTTTGCCTTGTGGAACACCGTATCGCATGAAACTTCTGGGATGGGTTTGGGAAGTTGAGATCTTAGGTTGTGCAAAGTTTCAGGGCAATTGATTGAGGTTTAGGCACTTTAATTACACGTTAAGCTACATTAAGCCATTTTCACATTAAATGTTTTAGTATTGTAAAATATAGCTTAACGTTAATAACTTTTGGTGTGATTAACCAAATGAGCTGAAATTTTCAGAATATGTTGGCATGGATAGAGTCTTCTATTGTGTAAAGTTTGGTGGAAATTGGATAACATTTAAGGTCTTTTCTGTACGTTAAGCCACATTAAGCTCCCAAAAATCAAGCTTAATGTCCTTAATTTGCCTTGTGGAACTCCGAAATCGCATGAAACTTCTTGGATGGGGTTTGGAAGTTGAGATCTTAGGCTGTGCAAAGTTTCAGGGCAATTGATTGAGGTTTAGGCACTTTATTACATGTTAAGCTACATTAAGCCATTTTCACATTAAATGTTTTAGTATTGTAAAATATAGCTTAACGTGAATAACTTTTGGTGTGATTAACCAAATGAGCTGAAACTTTCAGAATATGTTGGCATGGATAGAGTCTTCTATTGTGTAAAGTTTGGTGGAAATTGGATAACATTTAAGGTCTTTTTTGTACATTAAGCCACATTAAGCTCCCCAAAAATCAAGCTTAATGTCATTAAATTTGCCTTGTGGAACACTGAATCGCATGAAACTTCTTGGATAGGTTTGGTAAGTTGAGATCTTGGGCTGTGCAAAGTTTCAGGGCAATTGATTGAGGTTTAGGCACTTTATTACACGTTAAGCTACATTAAGCCATTTTCACATTAAATGTTTTAGTATTGTAAATATAGCTTAACGTGAATAACTTTTGGTGTGATTAACCAAATGAGCTGAAATTTTCAGAATATGTTGGCAGGGATAGAGTCTTCTATTATGAAAAGTTTGGGGGAAATTGTTTAACATTTAAGGTCTTTTTTCTACGTTAAGCCACATTAAGCTCCCAAAAATCAAGCTTAATGTCCCTAATTTGCCTTGTGGAACACTGAATCGCATGAAACTTCTTGGATAGGTTTGGTAAGTTGAGATCTTGGGCTGTGCAAAGTTTCAGGGCAATTGATTGAGGTTTAGGCACTTTATTACACGTTAAGCTACATTAAGCCATTTTCACATTAAATGTTTTAGTATTGTAAAATATAGCTTAATGTGAATAACTTTTGGTGTGATTAACCAAATGAGCTAAAATTTTCAGAATATGTTGGCAGGGATAGAGTCTTCTATTGTGTGAAGTTTGGGAGAAATTGGTTAACATTTAAGGTCTTTTTTGTACGTTAAGCTCTCCAAAAAACAAGCTTAACGTGCCTAGTTTGCCTTGTGGAACACCGAATTGCATGAAACTTCTGGGATGGGTTTGGGAAGTTGAGATCTTAGGCTGTGCAAAGTTTCAGGGCAATTGATTGAGGTTTAGGCACTTTATTACACGTTAAGCTACATTAAGCCATTTTCACATTAAATGTTTTAGTATTGTAAAATATAGCTTAATGTGAATAACTTTTGGTGTGATTAACAAATCAGCTGAAATTTTCAGAATATGTCGGCATGGATAGAGTCTTGTGTTGTGTGAAGTTTTGGGGAAATTGGTTAAAATTTAATGTCTTTTTTGTACGTTAAGCCACATTAAGCTCCCCAAAAATCAAGCTTAATGTCCGTAATTTTCCTTGTGGAACACCGAATCGCATGAAACTTCTTGGATAGGTTTGGTAAGTTGAGATCTTGGGCTGTGCAAAGTTTCAGGGCAATCGATTGAGGTTTAGGCACTTTATTACACGTTAAGCTACATTAAGCCATTTTCACATTAAATGTTTTAGCATTGTGAAATATAGCTTAACGTGAATAACTTTTGGTGTGATTAACCAAATGAGCTGAAACTTTCAGAATATGTTGGCATGGATAGAGTCTTCTATTGTGTGAAGTTTGGGGAAATTGGTTAACATTTAAGGTCTTTTTTGTACGTTAAGCCACATTAAGCTCCCCAAAAATCAAGCTTAATGTCCTTAATTTGCCTTGTGGAACTCCGAATCGCATAAAACTTCTTGGATAGGTTTGGGAAGTTGAGATCTTAGGCTGTGCAAAGTTTCAGGGCAATCGATTGAGGTTTAGGCACTTTATTACACGTTAAGCTACATTAAGCTACATTAAGCCATTTTCACATTAAATGTTTTAGCATTGTGAAATATAGCTTAATGTGAATAACTTTTGGTGCGATTAACCAAATCAGCTGAAACTTTCAGAATATGTTGGCATGGATAGAGTCTTCTATTGTGTGAAGTTTGGGGGAAATTGGTTAACATTTAAGGTCTTTTTTGTACGTTAAGCTCTCCAAAAAACAAGCTTAACGTGCCTAGTTTGCCTTGTGGAACACCGAATCGCATGAAACTTCTCGGATTGGTTTGGGAAGTTGAGATCTTAGGCTGTGCAAAGTTTCAGGGCAATTGATTGAGGTTTAGGCACTTTATTACACGTTAAGCTACATTAAGCCATTTTCACATTAAATGTTTTAGTATTGTAAAATATAGCTTAACGTAAATAACTTTTGGTGTGATTAACCAAATGAGCTGACATTTTCAGAATATGTTGGCATGGATAGAGTCTTCTATTGTGTAAAGTTTGGTGGAAATTGGATAACATTTAAGGTCTTTTTTGTACGTTAAGCCACATTAAGCTCCCCAAAAATCAAGCTTAATGTCCTTAATTTGCCTTGTGGAACTCCGAATCGCATGAAACTTCTTGGATAGGTTTGAGAAGTTAAGAACTTAGGCTGTGCAAAATTTCAAGACAATTGATTGAGGTTAAGGCACATTATGGTACGTTAAGCTCTTTACATTAAACGTTTTAGCATTGTAAAATATAGCTTAATGTGAATAACTT
The DNA here is from genome assembly GCA_028564925.1 of Lithobates sylvaticus. Lineage (NCBI taxonomy): Eukaryota > Metazoa > Chordata > Amphibia > Anura > Ranidae > Lithobates > Lithobates sylvaticus. The sequence continues at coordinate 63,864,141 of CM053035.1, read as the reverse complement.
TTGGTGTGATTTACTAAATGAGCTGCAATTTTCAAAATATGTTGGCATGGATAGAGCCTTCTATTGTGTGAAGTTTGGAGGAAATTGGTTAACATTTAAGGTCTTTTTTGTACGTTAAGCCACATTAAGCTCCCCAAAAAACAAGCTTAATGTCCTTAATTTGCCTTGTGAAACTCTGAATCGCATGAAACTTCTTGGATAGGTTTGGGAAGTTGAGATCTTAGGCTGTGCAAAGTTTCAGGGCAATCGATTGAGGTTTAGGCACTTTATTACACGTTAAGCTACATTAAGCTACATTAAGCCATTTTCACATTAAATGTTTTAGTCATTGTGAAATATAGCTTAATGTGAATAACTTTTGGTGTGATTAACCAAATCAGCTGAAACTTTCAGAATATGTTGGGCATGGATAGAGTCTTCTATTGTGTGAAGTTTGGGGGAAATTGGTTAACATTTAAGGTCTTTTTTGTACGTTAAGCTCTCCAAAAAACAAGCTTAACGTGCCTAGTTTGCCCTTTCCTGACAGACTCCATGGCAGCCTACGTGTGGGTTAACCCCGCCTCCTCTCCAATGCTATAGGACCCCATTCCCATAAATGAACACTCACCACTCCATACTGTGTTCCTTTTTTGTCCTCCTCCTATGGACCTTCACGTTTGGTTCGCGTCCGGTCGGATCTCGGATTTCTTCTGGCATACCAACGCGGTGCAAGCTCTGTGCTCAGCCATGGGCGGGCGAGTAGCTTTTTGAGGCTGGAAGTTTCCCCAGGACAGGTGGACTGCCTCTGTATGCCCATCGCATGTTTCAGACGGATGGCGGACGTGATCGGCTCATCATCGGCTGGCAAGGTCCCTTTATTTTGTCTCCATGGCAGCTATATGTGTATTTCTATGTTATATATATATTTTCCCTGGCGTCTAGTGTATCCCCCCTGTATGGCGGCTGGAGCGCTTCAGCCCGCCGTGCTGTTCCTGGTTTGGCCGTCGCGATGGTTTGCGCATGCGTGCCAGCCTCTGGTGGAATCGAGGCTTGGTTCGCGCATGCGCGGTCTGGCGGCCGCGCTTGCGCAGTACGACCATCATCCACGGCGCATGTGCGAGGTGGAGGGGCGGTGACGTCACGAGGCGAGGAATTTAAAACCCAGGCTACTGCTGCTGTATCACTGGGGGTTTTCCAGTGCAGAGGAAGCAGCAAGCCTATTCCCCAGCTCTCAACCTTAGAGGATCGACAGGTTAGTGCTGTGTTTTTATACCTTAAAGGTGTATGCCCGTCTGTTTTTTTTTTTTTAAGATGTTTTTTAAAAAAAAAAAAAAAAAAAGGGGGTGAGAATGTTTATTTATTTATTGGTGTATATATGGGTGTATATAATTAAAAAAAAAAAAAAAAAAAAAAAAAAAAAACTTTTTTATTTAAAAAAAAAATAAAAAAAAAAAAAAAAAAGAAAAGGCATGAGATCTTTTTTGAGGGCATGCATTTTTTCTGTCTAAAAATTGCCGGTATTATGCTTAGGTCGCAATCCTGTCTTGCAGACTGCTGTGTTTCCTTTTTGACGCTTCGTCCAGGAATTATGGACAAATCACCGCCTTTAAGTGGCCAGCCCTTACGCACTAGGTATGTGCTGGTAAGGGAGGGGTGGAATTACATTTGCATTTCTTATGCGCATTCTGATGCCTATGTTTCCCTCCCCCTGTGTGTTTTTTCTGCTCAGCCCTTCCAGGTCGGATTCGCAGGATCGGGACCTTGCCAGGCCACAACAAAAACAGTCGTCTAGATCCAGGCGGGACTCTCCGCATGGGTCTCACCACCAAAGGAGAAGCTCACATTCCTCCTCCAGACACCGCTCCCACCGCCATGATGATCGCTCTGATCGCAGAGCATGCTGGGGATGCAAGACTAGAGTCCCGGAAGGCAAATCACTGTGTGACAGATGCTTTTCTAAGGCGGTTGGGGAAAAAGACACGGAAAACCAGCGCATGGAGTCCCTGGTAAAGCGTGTCGTGCAGCAGTCGCTCAAGGACATGGTGGTCCCTCGCACATTGAGTCAGTCTACGGCTGCGACTGGTCCCCAGTCCGACGAACCCCGGGATGATCCGGGCACATCTCAGCCCTACGAGGCCTCTGGTGAGTCCTCTGGAGAGGAATTCCCAGGCGATGAGGAGATCGGGGGCTTTGACTTCGCCATGGTCTCACCACTAATTAGAGCAATTAAGGAGGCCCTCAAGTGGGAAGAAGCATCCACCCCCCCAGCTAAGCAGAAGAAATTCTTCAAGCAGCTGGGTAAGGAACGGCCAAACTTCCCTTTACTCACTGAATTGAAAGACATTATAGAAGAAGAGTGGAGCAAGGTGGATAGGAAGTCCTCCATGACCAACAACACGTCCCGGCTATATCCTTTTAAGGTAGAAGAGGTGAAGCACCTGGAGAACGCTCCGCTCGTGGACGCAGCCTTGATGCGTTTGGCCAAGCACGTCACTCTTCCGATGGAGGACTCAGTGTCCTTTAAAGATGGCCTAGAAAGAAAGATCGATCAGGACCTCAAAAGGATCTATGGTCTTGCTGGGATGGCCTGTAAACCAGCCTTAGCCTTAGCAGCTATGTCCAAGGCCATGGAGGCTTGGACTGAAAATGTGGACTCCTTCCTGAATGGCGTGTCAGTCGAGTTGGCCAGGAGTTCAGCGGCAGCGGAACTAAAGCTTGCAGCGGTGTTCCTGGGGGAGGCGTCCATTGACCTGATTCGTCTGCTAGCACGCATTATGCTGTCCTCAGTCACGGCTAAGCGTGCTTTGTGGCTACGGCCCTGGCTCGCCGATCCCGTGTCTAAGCAAGCATGGTGTAAGATCCCTTTTGAGGGGTCCATTTTATTCGGTAACAAGCTGGATGATGCCATAACGCGTGCGACAGGCGGTAAGTCGGGCTTCCTTCCCCAGGACAGAAGACTGCTCGGGCGGAAGAAGACTCAGTTTAAAAGGCGCAGTCCGGAACGCTCGAGGGATGCACGCTCCTACAAGCCTGGAAGGGACTTCAGGAGGAATTGGAGTAGAGGACAGAGTTCCTTTCGGAAGCCCGTCAAGAGCCAGTCGTCTGGTGGACGCGAGCCACCCAAGTCTTTCTGAGATTGCGCCCGCCCAGGCGGGTCGGGTGGGGGCCCGTCTATCCCTTTTCCGGCACGTCTGGGTGGCCTCGATCTCGGATTACTGGGTCATCAAGACGATCTCGTCGGGTCACAAATGGACCTTCTCCAAAGTTCCTCCTCCCAGGTTCATGTCCACCCTGCTTCCTCGTTCGGAAGAACAGAGACAGGTCCTACTGTCATACGTAGAGCTGTTAAAAGCTCAGGGTGCAGTGGTACGAGTGCCAGAAGAAGAACGGTTTCAAGGAGTATACTCCCCCCTCTTCTTGGTACAGAAGAAAAGCGGATCGTGGCGCCCGGTGATAGATTTAACATACTTAAATCAGTTTATAGAATACGGAAAATTCAAAATGGAAACCCTACTAACTATACAACGAGCCATCCAACCAGGGGATTGGATGGTCTCGATCGACTTAAAGGACGCTTACTTTCACGTCCCGATAGAGGAAGGCTGCCAAAGGTTCCTAAGATTCCATGTCGATCAAGACCATCTACAGTTTATCTGCCTCCCCTTCGGGTTGACGACCTCCCCTCGGGTCTTTTCAAAAGTGCTCCTGGCAGTGGTGGCCCTGATCAGGCTGAAAGGGATAAGGCTATACCATTATCTGGACGACCTTCTGGTCCTGTCACAAGACAAAGAGCAGCTGTTGGTTCATCGCGAGCAGGTAATGTCCACATTGACCAGCTTCGGGTGGCTTCTAAACATGGAAAAAAGCCAGCTAGTGCCAACACAACGGCTAATTTACTTGGGTGCTCAGTTCGACACTCTGCGAAGTACAATCTCGCTACCGGTGGAAAAGATCCCGATCATACGGGAAAAGGTCTCTCAAGCCCTTCATACGCAGTACCTGAAGGCCTCACAGTGTCTCAAGATCGTAGGGACAATGGTCTCTACGACGCCTATGGTCAAGTGGGCCTTGTGGAGACTACGCCCGTTCCAGTCAGGGTTCCTGAGACAATGGAAGTCGGGAAGCAAAAGACAAGAAATACGGATAACATCAACGATGAGGAACAGCCTCTTCTGGTGGCTCCAACACAGGAATCTCCTGAAGTGTCACTCGATAGCTCCCATCTCTTGGGTAACGGTCACGACCGATGCCAGCGGGACCGGCTGGGGGGCCCTGTGTGGGTCGGACCTTGCACAAGGCAAGTGGGACACAAGTCTTCCTGTTCCAGGATCGAATATTCTGGAGCTCCGAGCAGCTTGGTGCGCTCTCCAGCATTTCTCCCAGGTATTGAAGGGGAAGTCGGTGTTGTTGCGAATGGACAACACCACAGCTGTCTCCTACGTGAAGAGACAAGGGGGCACCAGGAGTTCTACTCTTCTCCAGGAAGTGGAACCCATTCTATCATGGGCACAGAGGAACCTGGAGAATATTTCTGCAGTTTTTCTCCCGGGGGTTCAGAACACGCAAGCGGACTTTTTATCACGCACCCAGTTGGACAACAACGAGTGGTCCCTCCACATTCAGTCCTTCGAGTGGATCAGATCGCTGGGGGTCAATCCCGAAGTAGACCTTTTTGCCTCCCCCTGCAACTTCAAAATAGAGAAGTTTTACACACGGAATCGCTGCAGCCAGGCTTTGGGGACGGATGCATTGACAGACCAATGGAGATTCGAGAGGGCCTATGCCTTCCCTCCTCTTCCACTAATTCTCAGGTTCCTTCAAAGGCTCCAGTCGGAAGCAGTGGAGGTAGTGACGATAGCTCCTTACTGGCCCAACAGGCCTTGGTTCCCTCTACTAGTCCAGCTAAGTGTACGGAAGCCGATATCTCTCCCTCTCAGGCCGGACCTTCTTTCTCAAGGGGCGGTACTACACCCATGTCCGGCAGTACTGAAACTGATGGTCTGGTTCTTGAGAGGAAGAGGCTAGAGTCCATCGGATGTGCTTCTGGCGTAATCTCTACCTTATTAAGCTCCAGGAGACCAAGTACAAACAAGGTTTATGGTAGAATTTGGTCCAAATTCGTAAACTTTTGCTCATCTACAGATAGGTCTTTTGAACATCCAAGAGTCCAGGACATCCTCGGGTTCTTACAAACTGGCCTTGATCTTCCCTTGTCCATAGGCTCGCTCAGGGTGCAAGTTTCAGCCTTATCAGCCTTCTCTGGTACCTCCTGGGCAGTCCATCCATTAGTTCGTCAATTCTTTCGAGGGGCCTCAAGACTCAAGCCTCAGAGGAAGTCCAGATTCCCCAAATGGGATCTTCCCCTTGTCCTTGACTCCATTTCTGGTCTGAGTACGACGGGGCCATCCCCGCTTTCCATTAAGGACTTTTCCGAAAAAGTTGCTTTCCTGGTGGCAGTCACTTCGGCCAAGAGGGTGTCGGAAATTGGGTCTCTGGGCTTCGAAGAACCCTTCTTGACTTTCTTTCCGGACCGAGTGGTCCTTATTCCTATGTTGGGATCCAATCCTAAGGTAACTTCGGTGTTCCATCAGAACCAAGAGATCGTTCTACCTACCTTCAGATCACCAGAATCCGATGATATTCATCCTTTGGACGTCGGGGAAGCTCTGAGAGAATACCTTCGCATTACTTCCGCTTTTAGGCGTTCGGATCATCTCTTTGTACTGCACTCAGGCAGCAACAAGGGGAACAAAGCTTCAACCAGGACTCTGGCATCTTGGATCGTAAGAACCATACAGCAGGCTTATAGGGCTAAGGGCTTGGCTCCTCCTGAGGCGGTGACGGCACATTCGACTAGAGGAATGGCTACTTCATGGGCAGCAGCCCGGCACGTGGCTCCTGATACCATCTGCAAAGCAGCTTCTTGGGCCTCTATTAATACCTTCATGTCGCATTATTGCATTGAACCTGCTTCTTTATCCTCTGTAAACTTTGGTTTGAAAATTCTATCGGCTGATAGATTGAATTAAAATATTTTCTGTTTAAAGCATACCCACCCGTGTGGCCGGCTAGTTATTTCCCACACGTAGGCTGCCATGGAGTCTGTCAGGAAAAAGGAAAATTTATTATCAATACTTACCGTAATTTTCCTTTCCTGATGGACTCCATGGCAGACGGAGTTCCCACCCATGAGTCATAAGAGTAGGCTAGTTACGGAACACAGTATGGAGTGGTGAGTGTTCATTTATGGGAATGGGGTCCTATAGCATTGGAGAGGAGGCGGGGTTAACCCACACGTAGGCTGCCATGGAGTCCATCAGGAAAGGAAAATTACGGTAAGTATTGATAATAAATTTTCCTTTTTTTTTTTCATTTTTTAATCTCTTTAAAGCCCCATACACACGGTCGGACAATCCGCGGACCAGGTCGGTCGGATTTTGTCCGTCGTACTTTGTCCGATGTTGGTGTTGCGTACACACGGTCGGACTACGTTGTCGGAATATCCGGTCTGGAAGAACGTCGTGACGTAAGTCGTCGTCCACGAGATTACAAAAGGGAAGTTCAGCACCACGTCAGGCACCCGTTGGGCTCCTTCTGCTGATCCCGTGTTTATCGAGAGTTAGTGGAAGTTTGGTGACTTAAGATTCGCGCTTCTCAGTTTTCTGACTCAGATCGTTACTGCTCTTCAGTTTTTGCTTGTCGTGCGTATCTGTTTATTAGTGCGTGTAGTCAGTTCGCATTTGTTGGTCATTGCGGCCTATATCTTGATATAGGACGCTTTGATTTGCACTGCTTATTGTCTGCTCGTTTCTGGTATTCATTTCGTTCTTTCAGGCCTTGCTGTTTATCGGTGCTTTCTGTTTGTCCGTTCTGACCAGCCGACCTTTTGTGACCTTCTGAGCGATGTTTCCCGTGCGTACTCGTCGCCGAGTTCGTGCTGTACGCGGAATTGGTGTCGGGCTTTTAGCTTTGAGCCAAGACCCGTCCATGAACAGAGTGACGAGGAGTATGTGGACCAAGAATTGGTTGCTTCAGCGTGACCAATTCTCGCACATGCCTTTGCTTCGTGAGATCCGGGAGAATAATCCTGATGATTTCAGGAACTTTCTCAGGATGACGGACCCCGATTTTCACCGTCTTTTGGCTTTGCTGACCCCCTTTATCAGCCGGCAGGATACCTGCATGAGACAAGCCATTACTCCGGAGCAGAGGCTTGTTGCCACGTTGAGGTACTTGGCGACAGGGAGAAGTCTTCAGGATTTGAAGTTCTCTTCAGGTATCTCTCCCCAGGCCCTGGGAATCATTATTCCAGAGACCTGTTCTGCCATCATCGAGGTCCTGCAGGAGGACTATATTAAGGTAACATTTCTCCTTTACTATTCCCTTCTATGTATGCTCTGTTTGCTAATGTCTTCTATTTTTGACCTCCTTCCCTAATTACCATGATTGCAATATGCTCTAATATGCTGTGCCCCTTTTCTCCTTCATGCATTTTTCCCTTCACTTACCTCCCCAGCATGCTCTTCTGCCCCAATAGACACCTATGGCCTAGTCACTTAAGCAATGTCTTTTGTCTGCTGCATAGTATTGTTTGCCCCCAAACACCCCCTAAAATATGCACAAATGTTTGCTGTGTGGTTTACTTCATGTAGAGCCCCTTTAGAATTTTTTTTTTTTGGTGGGGGGGGGGGGGGGGTGGCAAACTCATTAGGAACCCCCTCCCCCAACTGCTCTGTCAGATGGTACCAATCCTTTATCTGCTGGCTTTCCCAAGGTCCATACACACTATATACCTACCTCTTTATAGTGGGCATCTTTAGGGATGAATTCAGCAAAGCATGTAGTGCAAGGGGCTGCCTCCATACATTCCATTTCCTAATTTTTTGTCTTCTTTCCCTCCTATTAGCTTGCTTGGTAATTTCAGAATGTCACAATGTGCCTGCCTTTTTTTTTGGGGGGGGGGGGGGGGGTTGAAATGTTATTTTATCTTTCCTGGGGGCTGCCAATAGTGTTAAGTACAGAGGGTCTGGCCAAACTAGCACACATTATTGAGCCATTTGCCAATCAATGAAGTGCAGAGGGTTACCTGTCCACCACCCCCCCCCCCAAAACCCTAGTTATTGCCAATGGCCCATCAGAAGTGGGGGGATTGATGGGGGGTGAGTAATCTGTGAAGGGGAGCCTCTACTTTTCTGTGCAAATACTTTCCAGCCTCCAATTTTATACAATGCTCTTGTTCCAAGATGTTGATTGTCTAATCTGCTTGCAATGTTTAAGTGCAAAGTGACTAATTTTTTTTTCTTGTTTCACTCCACAGTTCCCTTCCACGCCACAGGAATGGCAGACTGTGGCCTCCCACTTTGCCAGCCGTTGGGACTTTCCTAACTGCGGAGGGGCAATTGATGGGAAACACGTCCGCATCGTCCCACCGCCCAACTCGGGGTCCTACTATTATAATTATAAAGGGTTTAATAGTGTAGTGATGTTGGCGGTGGTGTCGGCAACATACGAGTTTATGTATGTGGACGTGGGGATGAACGGCCGGATCTCGGATGGTGGTGCCATTACGCACACGGAGTTCTACTGGCGTCTCCAAAGTGGCAGTCTGTGCTTGCCACCTCCAGAGGAGAATGCCGAAGGACTCCCCTTCGTCTTTGTCGCAGATGAAGCGTTTGCGTTGACTCCCCATGTGATGAGGCCGTTCCCGATGAGGACCCTCACCCCGGACCAGAGGGTCTTCAACTACAGGCTGTCCAGAGCCAGAAGAGTTGTGGAGAACACTTTTGGCATCCTGGCCAGCCGCTTCCGCCTGTTCCTGACGGCATTTAACTTGGCGGAATACAAACTGAACCACATAGTTCTTGCCTGTTGCATATTGCACAACTTCCTCAAAAGACATAACAGGAACTATGTGGTGCCCGTTGGCCCAGATGTGGAGGGCCCTCCAAATGCGGACCTCACAGCCCTTCAAGTGGCACGTCTAGGCTTGCCCCCTCTAAATGCCCGCGTGGTCCGCGAGCAATATATGGAGTACTTTGTGGGTAGGGGGGCCATTGCTCTGCCTGACGATGTGTGAGAGGCATTTTTTAATAAATCTGATATTTTAACCAACCTCGGATTTCTTGTCATTTCAGTCTTCTTTTTAGCTTATTTTCCCTTGACATTTTTTCCCTTTGCCTTCGACAGTGGGAATGCACTTTCTGGGCAAAAGGAGGTAACAGTCTCTTCTTCCCAAAAAGATTATTCTCATGTTGTGTGTTTGCTACCTAATCTTTGGTCTAGAGAAGGTTTGTCCTGCATAACTGACACCCAAAATACTCCTTTTCATCACCAGGTCTGACACGTGTGTATTCTGAAAAATGCTGTGCTCCGTGTTTTCGTACAAAGCACTGTGGGTGTCATTTACATAAGTCAAATCCGCTATGCTCTACAAGTGCATTGAAAAAGTTCCCTGGGAAAGGAAATTGCAGTGCAAAGTGGATTTGCCTTTAGTAAATAACACCCATTGCCCCCCATATCCTTTACATTTTACATACATAATGCATTGTGTTTTTTAAATAAGGAAGCCACACATTTAGAAAAATAAAAAAAGTTTACTTGGAAAACATTCACAAGTGCGTTTACAATCTTCACGCCAAAACTGACAACATCTTGGTTATTTACAACATTGTTTACAAACATTCCGCAATTGGTAAAACCAGGCATGGAGCTAAACAGAACCTATGAACTAGGAAAGTTCTACTTTGTAAAGTGAAGACAAGATCAGACATGACTATATGTTCAAAGTGTGTTTGATCTTGCCTTCATCACATGGGGGGGGCCACCCCCGAAAAGTGGAAATTTGGAACATGCACACAATTTGGGTCTGAAAATGGTCATTAGATGGTAAAACACATGCCTAGAAGCTTCAAAAGTGCCATTTTCCATCATGGGGATGAATGGACGTTTTTTGGGGGTGCAACCCCTTCACCACAACCACTTTCGTAGTTCGTAAAGTGTTTGCACCCCCAAAAAAACGTTGGCATTCATCCACCATGATGGGAGCTAGCACATGTGGACACAATGTGTGCATGTTCCAAATTTCACACAGTTTTTAAGTTGCAAATGTGTTCAGAAGCTGGCACAAATGTGTGTTAATTACTTGGTGCGTTTTCATATTTTTCCTAAAACATCAATGATGTTCTTCAATTTTTGTTGAACATCATTGATGTTTTGCTTTATGTAATCTAGATCTCTATTGCAGACCATTATCTCTCCGATGAGTACGTGGGCACTCTCTGTGGTAAAGTGCGATTTTTCTTCCACAACATCCACGTCACCTAAAAACCACAAACAAACAAAAATGGGGTGTTGGAAATGAGGCAGCCATACATGGATTAGCTTACCAGTAGCTGTGTTCTCCCACACTCACCTGTTGTGGTGACAATTTCTCCAAGTTCGATGATCTCTCCTTCCTCCTCCTCCTCCTCTGCTTCTGCTCTTTCCCCTTTTTTGGGAGGTGTTGGTTTGGGTTTGGGGGTTTCCTCAGACGGCCCAAGTTTTCGCTCCCCTATGAGAATGTACAAAAGGATGATTTAGCAACACTATCTATTGAGGGCAGAAATAGGAAATGACAAACATTGCTTGAAAGTGACGGACACTATTTTAGTTTGGCCAGTTACAAATGCCAACAACATGAATGTAGTCACTTTGTAAAGGTGCTAAACTGACTAGCTTTTTGGTAGAAGTTTGTGTGATGGAGACACCCCTCTAGTATCCACTGGAGCACATGTGTGGAAAAGCCTAATAAAAAGGGGGTTTGGGTGTCCCAGCACTAGTGCTCTAGAGTCCAGATGGGTAAACAGCTACTGGGTGAGCTCTCCTTTACATTGAATAAATTGGCTTTACATTCTTGATGACATTTCTAGTGAGAACAAACTTCCTTTCCCCAAAAAAAACACCAAACCACGTATTATAAGTGGCCGAACGTTCGAGGTTGCGTACGATCGAATGGACACACACACGACCATGACAGTGGCAGAAAGATCGAGGCTGAGTACGATCGAATGCACAGACGAACATGAAAGAGGCCATTTTGGAATGTACAACTTTGTAAAAATCAAACCACATGGAGCAGTATGCAAGCAAGAAATCAAACACAAAACACAACAACTACTTACTTTTTTGAAGAATTCGCTTGATCTTTCTGTACTGATCGGCCTCCCTCAGTTTCAGGTCTGACCAGCGTTTCCTCAGTTGCTCCTTGGATCGTTGTACCCCAAAATTATTGTACAGCCTTCTCACAACTTTAGACATGATCTTGGCCTTGCGGACATTGGGGTTGAGGTAAGGCCCATACTTCAATCAATTAAGTCGCTCCTCTTTAATATGTCCACCATCTCCAACATTTCTCCAAATGACATTATGGAGGCCTTGAATTTCAGGCTCCGGGATCGGGACGTTTCTGCCTCCGGACTTTCCTCGTCCTCCTCCTCGTTGGGGGGATATTTGGGGCGCACCTGCTGTGTCCTCGCCATGTGCTCTCCCCACTGCGCCGTAAAGAGAAGGGGTGGGGAATAGACGAGAAAGATCGTCAGGGGCGGGCGGAGTTTGACGCATGCGCACTGTATATAAAACGTCACACGCCTGTGTCGTAGCCACGATCTGGGAGACGAGGGGAGAGAAAGCTCACGCACGAGACGATCGCTACAAACGAAGGTACAATTTGACGTTGGTACATAACTAGCCTAGACTGATTAGAACTTGAGGCTTCTTTATGGAGAAGATTAGGAGAGTTTAGGCTGACATTATTTATATTGTTTTGTGTGGCGTTGTGTCTTGCAGAGGTGATGGAGGACTTCTACGACGTCAGCTTTCTCCCCCTCTTCATTGATAAATACCGCCAATTCCCCCTCTTATGGCAACCTAAACATCGGGACTACAGCAACAGACCAAAGAGGTACGCAGCCCTGCTGAAACTTGTGGCATTTGTAAAGCCTAACCTGCCCATGGCAACCGTGGCAAACTTAAAAGTGAAGATCAACAACATGAAGAGTACCTATTTCCGGGAGCGCAATAAGGTCCGGAAGTCCCTAGCATCTGGAGCTGCAGCAGCTAATGTCCATGTCCCCACGCTCTGGTACTATGAGAGGCTCCACTTTCTCAAAGACCAGGCTACTGTCAGGAAGTCACTCTCGACTCTTCCTTGCACGCGTCCTTCCACGCACGCCACCCCTGATGAGGCTTCCGAGGACCAACCTGGGCCTTCCAGTCAGGAATATGTGCAGGTGCCCAGCTTGTTCCAGGTATAGTAGTTTTGTAACCAGTTTGGGGAATAATGAATGATGTTCAGTTAATTCAGGATCCCCAATTGCTTAGTTCCTAACGTGTTTGACATATCAACAGACAGTGGTGTTGGAGACATTTTTGGGAAGAATCTAAACTGCAGGGCTGAGAATTGTATGTTTTTCTATTTGTAAACATTTTGCAACAGTCACTAGATGAGAATTGTGTGTGTTTGATGAACAAATAACTGAAACTATGTCCCTTTTTCATACACAGGAAGACCTCAGCCAGGAGGTGGCTGTGGAAGGTGGCAGTCAGGAGGAGGCAGGGGTTAGTGGCAGCCAAGAGGGGGGTAGGCGTAGGAGCCTGACTGTCTCCCAAGTCTCTCCCCTCCGCCTTCCCTACAGAAGGGCGAAAAACATGGGGGAGGTGGGAGAGTCAGCGCTCCAGCTGATCAGAGATGCCTCAGCCTCCCTCTATGCCACACCCACCTACGAGGAGGCCTTTGCCTCCTTGGTTGGCAGTAAACTTACGGGTATGGAGGCGGGGCAACGCAGCATGTGTGAGGAGGTCATCCTCAAAATACTAAATGAGGGGATGGCTGGGGAGATGACTCCCCTCACACATGTTTGCGAGAGTGACCTTGCTCCGCCTCCTCCTCCTCCTTCTGCCACCCCACCAGCACCAGCACCACGGCGTGGAAGGAAGCGTACAAGGAAGACAAGAGAGTGATGACCTTGATTCATTCTGGTCTGAGAGAAGATGGAGCCTCTCATAGGACCAGAGCCTGGGGACCTAGATGGCATCTGCTGCAGTTCCGGATGTTTTGGACTTCAGGACCAGATTGCGCTCCCTTATTATTTAGATAGGTACTCTTCATGCCCCCAATTGTTTAAGCCTGTAAAATGATGGTTGCCATGGGTGTCCAAGGCTTTGCAAATTCCCCAAGTTTCACCATGGCTGCGTTCCTCTTTGGTTTGTTGCTGAGACCTAAATAAATGTTTTTTGGATTTGAAATAATCATTGACTATTGTGTTTTACTTTTCTACAATGACAGTTTTTCTTTGAGTAGGCAGGTACATTTCACTAATCCTAAAGTAGAATTAACAAGGGGCACCAACAACCAACAAACTCCTAGTAAATTTAAGCAAGAAATACAAATGTTAATAATGTGGTTTTGCTAAGTTGAGACACACAACCCCCCTCCAAAAAACAAAAAAAAATTCTCCTTCAAATATGTATTCCCCAAAAAAAAAAAAAAAAAAAAAAAAAACATGCTAAAAATATAACAAAGATTCTTTTACGATCTGAGTAAAAATAAACATGTAGTGTAGAAATGCTGCAAAGTAATAAAGAACTAAGTTTGTGAGAAGTGCGGGTGAATAGGAGCAGCTAAAACATGTCATTCTTGTTGCATTGTAAAGAAAAAGAGAATGCGCTGCATTAAAGACATTTTAACATTGCAGCGTGACGAATGTGCTGTGTCGATTAGGAAAGGTAGTTTTACCTGACCGAGCGCTTCCATCACAGAATTTCTTCTGAGCATGCGTAGCACTTTGTCCGTCGGACAACCGTACACACGCTCGGATTTGGTGTGATCGGACCGTGTTGACGGCAAATCTTTCCAGCAGGAGATAAGACTTTGTCCGTCGGACAAACCGACGAACACTGTCCGATGGTGCATACACACGGTCTGATTTTTCAACAACCTTGTCCGATTGGACAGAATCCATGAAAAAGTCCGACCGTGTGTATGGGGCTTTACAATCTCCCCATAGGATTATTAATAGATGGTTACTGCTCACGCGTAGGCCTGGCTCAGAGAATTCTGAGCTTTGTGGGAAATATTTCCCTGGAATAGGAAGGGTATGTCCTGCAGAGGCAGCTGGCGACGGGAGCACTATGTTACTATATCACAGGTAGTTTAACCCACCAGTTTTTAAAACATTTTAAGAGATCCAGCCCCATATTCCCATTTGGTTCTCAAGTAAAATGCATACCCTGTTAAAAATCCCTGTTTATACTTACCATCCAGAAGCTGTCATTGGTGTTTTCATCACCTGCAACTTCGCTGTAAATCACTGACATGGCCTTGTTCTAATCTTCTGTCAGTAGATTTCTACAACAAAACACAATTCTTATTTATTTTCCCAATGTAATAAAGAATTTTTGCACAATCTATTGCATTTTTACCTCCCATGAACCTGTGGATTCTTTACTTTTAGACCTTATTACGGTGGTTTTCAACCTTAGGCAGACTAATGCCCTGTACACACGGTCGGACATTCCGATGACAAAATCCGACGGATTCTGTTCCATTCCATCCCATCCCAAGTTTGGCCCATCCCATTCGGATGGGCCAAACTTGTCTTGCATACACACGGTTGCACAAAGTTGTCAGAAAATCCGATCGTAATGAACGAGGTGACGTACAACACGTATGTCAGGACTATAAACAGGCCAGTAGCCTCTTAATTTATTCTGAGCATGCATGGCACTTTGTGCATCGGATTTGTCTACATACGACCAGAATTTAAACAATCAGATTTTGTTGTCCTAAAATTTTAGATCCAGCTCTCAAACTTTGTGTGTCGGAAATTTCAAAGGAAAAAGTCAGATGGAGCACACATACGATCCAACGCGATCCGATCGCACATTTTCCGTCGGAAAGTCTGACCGTGTGTACAGGGAATAAGGCCCGCTAACATCTTCCAGTACTCTGCATACTCCACTGTAGCCATGATCTACCTGTAGATCAAGATCGACCACCATTCTAAACCTTCCTTACTCCATCCATTAAAAACAAAAAAAAAGTTGGGGTGTAGCTACATTTTAAATCCTTAATCATCACAAGAAGCTATAGGTCTGTTAAAACTAAAGAGTAAAATAATAACACACTATTAAACCTGTATACAACAGCAATTGTTAAGAATTCTTTTTTAATGTTTCTTTGAAATGGTGAAATCTAACTGGTTCCTATTAATCACAACTCACTTATTTTTAGTTTTCAACCATCTTTAACAGAGCTGTCTAGCAAAAGTGGCAATTAGAAGGTTGAAACAAACCAATTAACACTGTCAGAGGTGCTTACAATAGTCAGCTCTTATTCACTCAGCTAAAATCTTTATCCAAAATGGAAACAAGTAAGGCTTTAGTTTGTTAGTCACTTATGTAAAGCCCATCTAAATCTAATAGCCCATCTAGAACTACCCGATCCAAACAATGCTGCTGTCCAAGGGTGTCTCTGTTGCTCTATCATAGATAGAGGAGCCACCTTAAGACAGGAAGTGTATTACTGGCCAGATCATCAGGTGATATTAAAGGAACAAAAGCCCTAAAACAGAAAACTATAGCATCCACCATATCTAAGGATGGGTAGGCTACAATACATTTATTTTTGTTTTTGGGTTTAGATACTCATTAACTTGTTACTTGGAATTGCTACTGTGTTTAAAGGGGAATGTATAATATTTTTTGTATTACTGTTTTAGTTATACATTTAAAAGGGATCCACTTAATGATTATAATTTGATCAATGTGTGTAATTAGGTATATACAGTATGTACCTGAGGAAGCTGCACACTGATCACATATGTGCTGCTCCCTGCTTTGCAGTGTTACACAGTAGTTATGCTTTACTGCTCTTTTTTGCAAGTCAGTGAGCCTGGCTATGAGTGGCTGACATTTTTACTCAACAGCTTGTGGGCCGGTTGAAACAGTTAGTTAGGTGCTGTCCCAGCCGGGAGAGTAGGAGTTAAGGCCATGCAAGGTTTCTTGATCTTTTTTTGTCAGGTTCTTGTGTGGGCACGGCCCACTTGTCCTGTTAGATATAAATTGGGTCAGTAGTCTAGCACAGACAGTCCTCCCATAGCAGAGCATCAGGAGGGGCATTGAGAGAGAGAGAGTTCTAGCGCAGTGTTGGTTTCCGAGACCCATAGGGGATGAGGACAGAGGACGAGACCCTAGGGAGCATAAGGATGTCATTCATCATGTAGAGACATTTAACTTGGGGTTCACCCTGAAGACATCTGTACTGGAGTATGCCTCAGAAGGATTTGCATCTACGTGAGAGTGCCTCTGAAGGACTGTATTTGCTAGACAACACCTTAGCAGGTATGCCAGGGCAGCAATCAGCCTATAGTTATAATTAGGGAATTAGGAATGAATAATACCTTGCCTGCTGGACTGTGAGATGTCTAATTTGCACCTTTCTTATGTAAAGTTTTGAATGTGTTGAATGTTGTCCTTCCCTGGTCTGAAGTTACTAAAGAGGTGTATCGTAAGTAATATATATGTATGTATATATGTGTGTATATATGAATGTATTCCCATGGAATGGAGTAATGTGAAGACACAAGTGGTTGTCAGGGGTAACAGAGGTGTAAACAAGCAACCTGTCAATGGCATGTACCTGTTATAGGTGGTACGGCCTCTAGCAGCGAGGGAGATGTTGTCGGCACTCCTTTCGCCAGTGGTCTGTCTCCTATAGCAATGGAAGCGGATTACACCGCTGAGATTCCCATCCTGTACAGAGGTACGAAAGTTCAAGAGTTGAGTTGAGTGCATGTGTGGAGCCAGGACAGAGGGCAGGAAGGGTCCCACTCCACTTCTTAATAGTAGTGGAAAACTCTGCATAGGTGGATGTGGACATTGGCTCAGCATGTCCCTCCTAAATGCAAACTACAGAGAAGGTGTACATTTTCATAGGGAACCCAGAATTAATTGGTGCCATGTGTACATTCATCTCTAAGCGTAAGAGTAAGAGGTTTGCCTTAATGTCGAGTATTCCCCCATGGCAACCTTAGCTTTGTCCCAGGGCATTGACGAAGATGACACAAAAGAGAGGTACCCCATGTGTGTGTGTAAAGTGACTCTGCAACCAAGTGCGTAATGTAGCACAGAAGAACCTATGCGGGGTAGGACTTACATGTGACCCAGTACTTGGCCCCCAACAAGTTAATAGGGAAGCGTGGAGGACATGACGACCACCCTGTCATCTGTTTGCCCCTACTACTCCCCTTCCTTACAAGTTGTTTAAACAAGAAGACTAAAGCTGGCCTTACACTAGTATATTTCATTTCTGGAATGTTCGTTTAATTTCCTAATGATTAGGGACGAACAGAATGACCCCCTGTTCGGTTCACACCAGAACTTTCGAACATCGCGAAAATTAGGAACCGTATAACAAACCCTATTGAAATCTATGGGACCCGAACATGAAAAATCTAAAGTGCCCATTTCGAAGGCTTATACGCAAGTAATTGGTCATACAATGGTTATGGGGGTCCCTTACTGCCCTGGGGGACTCAATGAAATGTATCAATGAAAAAAGTTTGTAAAAATTATATTTTTGAAATGAGCCTTAGTCCACCTGTAGTGGAACATCTGTACTGTGTATAGAAGCTGCTGCAGCAATAATTGCATTTATAAAGCCCAAAAAAATAAAAATAAAATTCCTGCAAGCTTTCTTTATTTTGTAAGCAACGGCTTGCGGAGCCAGGCTGTATGATGAGACCACAATGTAGTGCAATAGGAACAACATTAGAGATTTTTTAGATAAATTCTCATGTCTCTACCACAGACTTTGGATAGAAGTAACGGGTGTGTAAAAATTGTTCTTTGGGTGTCGGTGGCACCTTCACACCGTCACCCTATAGAGGTATTCTTGATGAAAGCAAGAATTGGCCTTGCAGTCAAAAATGGCAATGATATGCACCTGTCAAACAGCTGCAGAAAAATTGTTCTTTGGGTGTCGGTGGTGCCTTCACACCGTAACCCTATAGAGCAGTGATGGCGAACCTATGGCACGCGTGCCACAGCTGGCATGCAGAGCCATCTCTGGGGGCACAGGTCTTCCTCTCCTCTCAGCCCCCCATCCCTCTCTTTCAGCCCCACCTCTTTGTGCCCCCCTCTGTCTGTTCCCCCTCTCTCTCAGTTCACCACTCTCTCAGCATCTCTCTCTCGCACACCTCTCTTCTGTCCCTCTTCTCTCTCTCTGTCCCTCTTCTCTCTCTCTGTCCCTCTTCTCTCTCTCTGCCCCCCTTCTCTTTCTTTGTTCCTCCTCTCTCTCAGCTCACCTCTCTCTCAGCATTTCTCTCACACCCCTCTCTCTCAGCCCCTCTCCCTCTCTTTGTTGCCCCTCTCTCTCTCTCACACCCCCTCTCTCTCACACCCCCCTCCCTCTCTCTCAGCCCCCCTCCCTCTCTCTGTTCCCTCTCTCTGTCAGCATATCTCTCACACCCCTCTCTCTCTCAGCCCCTCTCCCTCTCTCTCAGCCCCTCTCCCTCTCTCTGTTCCCCTCTCTCAGCATCTCTCTCACACCCCCCTCCCTCTCTCTCAGTATATCTCTCACACCCCTCTCTCTCTCTCTGTCCCCCCTCTCTCTCTCAGCCCCTCTCCCTCTCTCGGTACCCTCTCTCTTTCAGCATATCTCTGCCCCCCTCTCTCTCTGCCCCCTCCCTCTCTGCCCTCCTCCCTCTCTCTCTCTCTCTCTCTCTCTCGTGAATTGCTGTGTTGGCACTTTGCAACACAAACCAATGTATTTATTTCAGCTTGGGCACTCGGGCTCAAAAAGGTTCGCCATCACTGCTATAGAGGTACTCTTAATGAAAGCAAGAATTGGCCTTGCTGTCAAAAATTGGAATGATATGCACCTGTCAAACAGGTGCGGAAAAATAGTTTGACAATACATGCCCAGCATCTAAATCCAAGCTTGTTAAAGCTGCTGCCTACAACTTCTGCCTTTCCGCCTGCTGGACTCTGCCCCCTTCCGTGAGTTTGCAGAATGTGCTGTACCACAATGGCAGGTTCCCAGTCGCTAAACTTGCAGTAACGCAATGAAATTGTCAGGGAAATGGCCGAAGAATGGGTAATCCTGCCAGTACCCGTCATGGTTGCGCTAGGCGAATCCCTGTGCGCGTGCGCGCATGCAGGTGCGCGTTGGCGGGTGCACGCAGGTGCTCAACGGCGAGTGCACACAGCGCGCGCACGCATTGTGACAGTTGTTGGCACCTCCTGGCCTATTTAAACCTGCCACTGACACATGCAGGTTGCTGGATTATCGCCAGCTTCCTGTGTCTCCTGTACCTGTTTATCCTGATCCTTGAACTTCCCGCTACCGACCCGGCTTGTTATAACCATTTATCCTGAACCTCTGACTTGACCTCTGGCTTAGGTCCTGACCTGTGCTCCTGTCTGTCTCATTGCATTTGGCCCCCGGGTTGGCTGACTACTCTGCTATCTCCTGCCTACTGTGTATGACCTGGCTTGCTGCTGTATCCATCTTGGACTGATTCTGCTGTGTATGACCTCTGGCCTGGCTATTGACTCTGTTCCTGGTTTGCCCTGCTGTTCCATACCTGGGATCTCTCCTTGCACGGCTGCCAACACAGTTCACCCAGCGCACCTCAGCTGCCCTCTGCTAACCAGCACACCCAGCAACAGTACCGGCAACCATGCTCCTCTGGCCACCGCACTCCCTGTATCACTCCCAGGGGTGCATTGCACTTTGCCGCAAGGGGCATCCTCTCAGTAATCCAGCCTCACACCCGAGACGTGACAGTATAATGCAGCCATGTCTGAGGCTGGCAGAGGTGTGTCCCCGATACAGGCTTTGTACAAACAGGCCACTACTCTGACTCAAGCAGTCCAAAGACTACAGGAAGGATACCTCCAGTTAGAGGGTCAGCTGCAACACTTGACAGTGTCATCTGCTTCTGCGGGCTCAGGTCCACAGCATTTGCCCAAGAACGACCCTCTGTGGCCCCTATGGTGGTAGCCCCTCCTCCAGAACCACGAGTACAAACTCCTGAGCGATTCTCCGGAGAATGACAAAAGTTCCAGTCCTTCAAGAATGCCTGCTTACTGTATCTGGACTGTTAAAGTTGGGTTCCTCATTTCCCTGTTGTCCGATGAACCCCAGGCATGGGCCCACAGTTTGTGGGAACAGAAAGACCCAATCATTAACACAGTGGACACATTCTTTGCAGCTATGGCACAGCTCTATGAAGATCCCCAGCATACTGTCACCGCTGAAGTCGCTCCGTGGATATCCGTCAATTGTCTGCAGACACAGACTGGAATGAGGCAGCTTTAAAACACCAGTTCCACCTAAGACTTTCTGAATCCCTTAAGGATGAGTTGGCCAGGGTTGGGACCCCTACTACTCTTGAGGGTCTCATTCAATTGGCCATCCAGCTAGATAGATTACATAGTTACATAGTTAGCTAGGCCGAAAAAAGACACAATTCCAGTTCAACCATAAAAATAAAAGAAATAATAAATAAAAATAAAATATATCGTACAATCCAATAAACCCCATTCTATACCCACAGTTGATCCAGAGGAAGGCAAAAAAAACCCCCAAAAGAGCATGCTCCAATCTGCTACAGCAGGGGAAAAAAAAAATCCCTTCCTGATCCCCCTAGAGGCAATCGGATTTTCCCTGGATCAACTTTACCTATAAATGTCAGTACCCAGTTATATTATGTACATTTAGGAAAGTATCCAGGCCTTTCTTAAAGCAATCTACTGAGTTAGCAAGAACCACCTCTGGAGGAAGTCTATTCCATATTTTCACAGCTCTTACTGTGAAGAAACCTTTCCGTATTTGGAGATGAAATCTCTTTTCCTCTAGACGTAAAGAGTGCCCCCTTGTCCTCTGTGTTGTAACTCAACTGAATAACTCAACACCAAGTTCACTATATGGACCCCTTGTACAAATATATATGTTGATCATATCCCCCCTTATTCTCCTCTTCTCAAGAGTGAATAAATTCAGTTCCTCTAATCTTTCCTCATAGCTGAGCTCCTCCATGCCTCTTATCAGTTTGGTTGCCCTTATCAGATGCTTGCAGGAGCGACAGTCCGAACGATCACAGACCTCCAGGCCATCTGGTTGCTGCCTAAGGTTCCCGCTCCATCAGTGCCTGTGCCCTCCAGTACATCTACCCCTGGAATTGGCTCTATGCAAGTTGGCCTTGTGCGATCTGCACTGACCCATGAAGAGAAACGTCATCATCATCAAGACAATCTCTGCCTCTGTTGTGGAGGAAATGGACACTTCCTATGCAATTTCCCCATAAGTCCCAGTAAGCCACTCAATTAAACCCCAGTGTACTTCCAGGTCTCCGGAACTTCCCCTTCTCATCTAATTCTCACCATCACGTTGCAGTTGGCAGAAGAGGGGGTTCGACTTTAGGTCATAATTGATTCTGGGGCATGCAGCTGCTTCCTGGACTTGAACCTGGCAAGAAACCATAGTCTGCCCCTTCTCCACAAGAAACGTAGACTGGAAGTTCTTCTGGCCGATGGTACCATGCCTAGTTCTGGCCCTGTCACACAAGAGACTGCTCCTCTCCTTGTTGCTACTCCTGTTGGCCATCAGGAATTCATGCGCTTTGACGTCCCGTAGGCCCGATTAGGCATCCGGAGGTTGCCCTCTTGGCCGAATGGCCGAAGAATGGGTAATCCTGCCAGTACCTGTCATGGTTGTGGCAGGCGAATCCCTGCAACGCTGGGTGCATGCAGGTGCGCAACGGGACAGTTGTTGGCTCCCCCTGGCCTATTTAAACGTGCCACTCACACGTTGTTGCAGGTTGTTGGATTATCGTCAGCTTCCTATGTCTCCTGTACCTGTTTATCCTGATCCTTGGACTTCCCGCTACTGACCTGGATTGTTATACCCATTTATCATGAACCTCTGGCTTGACCCCTGGCTTACGTCCTGACCTGTGCTCCTGTCTATCTCATTGTGTTTGACCCCGGTTTGGCTGACTACTCTGCTATCTCCTGCCCACTGTGTATGACCTGGCTTGCTGCTGTATCCATCTCGGACTGATTCCGCTGTGTATGACCCCTGGCCTGGCTATCGACTCTGTTCCTGGTTTGCCCTGCTGTTCCATACCTGGGATCTCTCCTCGCACGCCTGCCAACACAGTTCACCCAGAGCACCCCAGCTGCCCTTTTCTAACCAGCTCACACAGCAGCAGTACCGGCAACCCGTGCTCCTCTGGGCCCAGACTCCCTGTATCACTCCCAGGGGTGCATTGCACTTAGCCGCAAGGGGCGCCCTCTCAGCAATCCGGCCTCACACCCGAGACGTGACAGAAATATACGGCATTAAACTTGCAGTAACGCACAGAACTATACAGCGTTAAACTTGCAGTAATGCACAGAACTATATGGCGTTGCAGTAACGCAATGAAATATACAGTGTTAAACTTGCAGTAAAGCAATAAAATATACAGCGTTAAACTTGCAGTAATACACAGAACTATATGGCGTTAAACTTGCAGTAACACAATGAAATATACAGCGTTAAACTTGCAGTAAAGCAAAAAAAAATATACAGCGTTAAACTTGCAGTAACGCACAGAACTATATGGCGTTAAATTTTCAATAACCCAATGAAATATACGTCTTCAAACTTGCATATTGGAGGTAAGTATGACATGTTTGTTATCCCCTTCAGATTTGCGTCATAGTCGAATGACGGCTACAGCATGGACCTACTTTGCTGGGAGGCCGTCAATAGACGTCCTCCCCTTTGCATGCTCCCTGCATGCCCCCTGCAGGGCGTGCGCACTGTGATCACCGAGTCAGTGAGACTCGGGTGATCACAGATCGATCCCGGCCTCTTACCATGTGATCAGCTGTTAGCCAATGACAGCTGATCACGTGATGTAAACAGAAGATCGGTAATTTTTTTTTCTCACAGTGACAGCGTGAGGAGAACAAAAAGCCGATCACCGGCTTCTGTGCAAGGGACATCGGTCCCCAAGAGGAAGAGGCGAAGCGGCCTCATCTGTGCCCACCAGTACCGCCTGCCAGTGCCACCTGCCAGTGCCCACAGTGCCACGAATCAGTGCCCACCAGTGCATAAGTGGCAGCAATCAGTGCCACCTATCAATGCCCAGGAGTGGTACCTATCAATGCCGACCAGTGGTGCCAATCAGTGCCTCATCAGTGCCACCTAGCAGTTCTGCCTATCAGTGTCACCTACCAGTGCCTATCAGTGCCCATCAGTGCAGCTACATCAGTGTACATCAATGAAGGAGAAAAATGACCTGCTTGCAAAATGTATTAACAAAAATTAACAAAAAATAAAAAACCCAGAGGTGATCAAATACCACCAAAAGAAAGCTCTATTTGTGGGAAAAAAATTATAAAAGTTTAATTTGGGTACAGTGTTGTATGACATGCTGTATGCACAATTGTCGTTCGAAGAGTGACAGCGATAAAAGCTGAAAATTGGTCTGGGCAGGAGGGGGGTTTAGGTGCCCAGTAAGCAAGTGGTTATTTAAAAAAAAAAAAAGAGGGTTTACAACCCCTTTAAAAAGGTTGGGCACCCCTGGTTTATGGGTATAATATTTACCCACAATCCCATGTTTTTCTCATGCAGTTAAGAGGTAGAATGAGAATCTGCTGCTGTTGAAAAGGTACTGTTATAATCGAGCTAAATCATATATATGCTATAACATAATAATTTATTATTATATCTATTTACTGTGAAATTACTGGTTTGAGTTCATAACTTCGAACTTCAGTAATTTCTCCTTTAAGCCACATGCTTGAGTATTGTTTTTGGAAATATAGTAAATTACCTTAAAAACAATATATAATAATTATTTGTATATTACTTATAGTAATTAACCCCTTGCCACCCAGGCCAATTCTGACACTTCTCTCCTACATGTAATCATAATTCTTTTGCTAGACAATTACTCAGAATTCCCAAACATTATATATATATTGTTTTAGCAGACACCCTAGGGAATAAAATGATGGTTGTTGCAACTTTTTATATTACACGGTATTTGCGCAGCTATTTTTCAAACACGTTTAAAAAATTAAAAAAAACATTCATGAATATAAAAAAAAAAATAAAAAATTAAAGATAGCCCGATTTTTTTGTATAATGTGAAAGATGATGTTATGCCAAGTAAATAGATACCTAACATGTCACTCTTTAAAATTTGAGCACACTCATGGAATGGCGCCAAACTTCAGTACCTAAAAATCTCCATAGACAATGAAGTCTAGTGCTAGAATTATTGCTCTCGCTCTATGATCGCAGCGTATGTAACCTGTGTGTATCTGGCTCTGATGCTAGCCAGTGCCTCACCACACGCCGATCTCTGCGTTAAATTTGCAGTAACGCACAGAACTATATGACGTTAAACTTGCAGTAACACACTAAACTGTATAGCTTTAAACTTGCAGTATCATAACTGAAATATACTGCGTTTAGTGCGCACTAACGCACAGAAATGTACTGCGTTAAATGGCACGTAACGCACTGAAATATACAGCATTAAACTTGCAGTAATGCAATAAAATATGCTGTGTTAAACGCTCATTACACTCACACTGACTGAACTATCCCTACATTCACACTAATGTAAAGATGAATGATCACACTACACTAACAATGACTGAACTATTCCTACATTCACACTAATGTAAAGATGAATGGTCACACTACACTAACAATGACTGAACTATTCCTACATTCAGTGCCGATCCTGACCTCCCTGGGGCCCTAAGCAAAATTCTGCTAAGGGGCCCTCTACCTGACCCGTGATGCCGTGAGCTATGTAAACCATTTGCCATTGCCACACAGTCACACCTGACACTTTAGCGCTCCCAATACAATCCTCCCTCCTTTAAACAAAACAGTCAAAGAATAAGTACAACAATATAGAACAGACATTATATATTTATCTTTATCTGAGTGTGGATCCACTTACATCAGGGTCCCCAGAGAGCCCCCCCCCCTTACACCAGGGTCCCCAGAGAGCACCCCCCTTACATCAGGGTCCCCAGAGAGCACCCCCCTTACATCAGGGTCCCCAGAGAGCACCCCCTTACATCAGGGTCCCCAGAGAGCACCCCCCTTACATCAGGGTCCCCAGAGAGCATCCCTATAAAGCCCCTCCTTACATCGGGGTCCCCAGAGAGCCCCCCATACATCAGTGTCCTCAGAGAGCCTCCCTACTTACATCAGGGTCTGCAGCATTGCCCTTTACATCAGAGTTCCCCCTTGCACTGTAAGGTGGAATCCTGCATACTATGATGTAAAGGGGAACTCTGGGAATGTGGGGAGGACTCTGGTGACCAAAGAAAGAAAACACTAAGATAAGGGGGTTTACTGATATAAGGGGGAAACCTTTATATCAGTGCCCCCTTACAATATTGTATTGACCCCCCCTAGACTGGCCTGGCGGTGCTGTCACTGACCTCCTCTCAGGTGCATCATGCAGGGCTCAGTCAGGCGGCTCCAGCTTGGTGGCTCTGGTTTTATCCCATAGTTTCCTTTCCACAGTCCATACATGTCTGACTTCTCCCATGACCCCCATCCTGGCTGCGCTCCCTCTCTTGACTCAGGGGAGGTCAGAGGCTGCGGATGGGACAGGGGAGGTCAGAGGCTGCGGATGGGACAACAGTAGAGTTCAGAGGCTGCGGATGGGACAACAGGAGAGGTCAGAGGCTGTGGGGGGGGGGGCAACAGGAGAGGTCAGTGGCTGCGGGGGGCAACAGGAGAGGTCAGAGGCTGCGGGGGGGGCAACAGGAGAGGTCAGAGGCTGCGGGGGGGGGGAGACAGGAGTTCCGAGGCTGCGAAGGGGGGGGAGCGGAGGTCAGAGGCTGCGAAGGGGGGGGACAGGAGGTCCGAGGCTGCGAAGGGGGGGGGGACAGGAGGTCAGAGGCTGCGAAGGGGGGGGGGGGGCAGGAGGTCAGAGGCTGCAAGGGGGGGCAGGAGGTCAGAGGCTGCGAGGGGGGGACAGGAGGTCAGATGCTGCGAGGGGGGGGCGGGGCAGGAGGTCAGAGGCTGCGAGGGGGGGGCAGGAAGTCAGAGGCTGCGAAGGGGGGGGCAGGAGGTCAGAGGCTGCGAGGGGGGGGCAGGAGGTCAGAGGCTGCGAGGGGGGGGGGGGGGGCAGGAGGTCAGAGGCTGCGAGGGGGGGGCAGGAGGTCAGAGGCTGCGAGGGGGGGCAGGAGGTTAGAAGCTTTTAGGGGTGAGGGGGGACAGGAGGTCAGAGGCAGCGAGGGGGAGGGGGCCCAGGAGCTCAGAGGCTGTGGAGGGGACGTTTTACTTTTTAAAAATGGCGCCACTCTGCGCCATCGTGTCACTGCGCACGGCGCCGCTGCCGCCACTGTGAGGGCAGCGGCACCTGAAAAAAAGATGGCCGCGGGGCCGACATGCAACTGCGCATGCGCCAGCGCTGTTGCCGCTGCTCGGCAATTTTCGGAAATGCGGGCGCATGCGCAGTTGCATGTCGGTCCTGCGGCCATCTTTTTTTCAGGCGCCGCTGCCCTCACAGCGGCGTCAGCGGCCCCAGGGGCCCCCGAGCAGAGCCGATCGGCCCTTGGGGCCCCGCGCAGCGGCGGGGCCCTACGCAGCTTGCGTAGTCCGCGTATAGGGCGGATCGGCTCTGCCTACATTCACACTAATGTTAAGATGAATGGTCGCATTACACTCACAATGACTGAACTATCCTTACATTCACACTTATGTAAAGATGAATGGTCGCATTACACTCACAGTGACTGAACTATCCCTACATTCAATTAAAGCACTGGTAGATAGGGACTTTAAAGGTGCAATATTCTATCAACCAGTGCTTTAATTCATATTTACCTGGGATGTGGTGCTTAAAATGAATGGATAAGTCCATGTTCATATAAATTATTATTATCCCTACATTCACACTAATGTAAAGATGAATGGTCACACGACACTCACACTGAACTATCTCTAGATGCACACTAAACTGATATTCTACACTGACAATAGAATCGGAATAGCACACTAACTGTCTAATAGCACTGAACTATTGTTAACCCTCTCTCCACGCCGCTATCACACTACAAACGGCCACTATGGAAAGAATACTTTTATAGTGCGGGGCAGGCTTAAGATCAATGAGCCATGATTGGATACAGTCATCATGACAGCGTCCAATCATGGCTCTGACAGTGCTCTGTGTCCTGATTGGGGGAAGCTTTCATTGCTTCAGCCAATCAGGGCTTTCAATGCACTGTGCGGCGGCGCAGTGCATTGTGTTCATTCGAAGGGGCCAAACAACAGGTCGAACGACCCTAAAATTTGGTTGTTTGGAGAGCATGAGTTTGTGCCAAACTGTTCGCCCATCCCCACTAATGATTATTGGGGTCAAATCAAGGCTTCCTTTTAACCACAGTGACAGGAAAATTATAAGGAATGGGATGGAAAAAAAATTCTTGAAGAAATGAAGTTTTACATATCAAAATATATTGTAATGAAACCTGTAAAATACGTCTGGGATTCCATGCAAAAAGCATATCTGGATGAAATTTTAAGGGCTTTCAAATAAAATTGGCTGACTCAATGGCAAGAAAGAATGTTCTGACGATCAAATTTTCGACAAACTTTACAATATAAAAAAATTATTATGTATATACAGCTTAAATTAACCTAATGCCGCATACACACGGTCGGAATTCTTGTCGGAAAAAGCTCTGATGGTTTTCCCGTCGGAATCCCGACGGAATTTCGCTCAAACTGTATTGCCTACACGCGGTCACACCAAATTCCGATGGTCAATAACACCGCCCCTTAAAGTGGAAGTAAACCCCCCTATCGTTTTCAGCCAAGGAAGCTGCCATCTTTGCCTCTGTTTAATCTTCAACTGCCACGGTGCTGCACATGTGATCCGTCATGACACCAGCCATTGGATGGTTTGACTGTTTGGTTAAGAGCACAGCCAATGTGCAGTTAGCATTCACGGCATGCCTTTTTTTTTTAAAACTGTTAAATCGATGGGTTTACTTCCGCTTTAAAAAACATTCGACTGCACTATAAAAGGGAAGTTTAATTCTTCTGAGCATGCGTCGAATTGTTTCCGAGCATGCGTCGGAATTTTGCGTGTCGGAATTGCATACACACGATCGGAAAATAGATAGAAAGGTTTTCTGTCGGAAAAATTAAGAACAGGTTCTCAATCCAAAGTCCGTCGGAAATTCCGACAGATAAAGACAGATGGGCATACACACGCTTGGAAAATCAAATGAAAAGCTCCCATCGGACTGTTTCCATCGGAAATTCCGACCGCGTGTACGCGGCATTAGTCAAATCTAGCTGCTAATCAACAAATCTTTATATTAAATACAATCTAAATAAAAAATTTGTTGCACAAATTAGCTGTGTGGTCCCTTTAAATAATATATATCGCGTGTCCCCTCTTTTTCTTTCTCTCTCTCTCCTTTTCTGTCACCAGCATTCCAACAACAGCATGTTACACCGATATAGCTGTTTCGCCTTACAAAATACTTAAAGTAACACACCTCCCTGAGGTGTCGAAGATAATTTCTTTAAAAATTTTCAGAGCCTCTTTTGTATGTTTGTCAATGATGTTTATTATTAATACTTTTCCTTTGTCATAATATGGTCTGTGTAAAAAAAATAATAAACATATATTCAACCTTAAAAATGTATCAAGTGAGTCAAATAAGCAAATAATGAAAAAACACACCAAATTTGCATCTAAATATGCAAAGTGCAACTATAATAATTATTGTGAAAAACCATATACAACTTAATAAATACATCAGATGCACAATCTCTTTAAATATATCACAGAATTCATACATACATATACTTTTGTAGTGAAGAATACAGCCACATACAATCTGATGTAGATGACTGCGGATGACACCAAGCTATGCAGTGGAATAACGTCCTTACAGGATGTCTCCAATTTACAAGCCGACCTCAGTGCTCTGTCTAATTGGGCGACTATGTGGCAGATGAGGTTTAATGTTGATAAATGTAAAGTTATGCACTTGGGGGCTAAGAATATGCATGTGTCATACATACTAGAGGGAGTACAACTGGGGGGATCCATAGTGGAGAAAGCTCAAAAATTGCATGCAATGCCAAGCTGCGGTTTCCAAAGCGAGCAAAGTCCTTTCTTGTATTAAAAGAGGTATAATTTTGCCCCTGTTCAAATCTTTAGTAAGACCTCATCTGGAATATGCAGTTCAGTTTTGGGCACCAGTTCTCAAAAAGGATATTGGGGAACTGGAGAAAGTGCAGAGAAGGGCAACCAAACTGATAAGAGGCATGGAGGAGCTCAGCTATGAGGAAAGATTAGAGGAACTGAATTTATTCACTCTTGATAAGAGGAGAATAAGGGGGATATGATCAACATGTACAAATATATAAGGGGTACATATAGTGAACTTGGTGTTGAGTTATTCACTTTACAGTCAACACAGAGGACAAGGGGGCACTCTTTACGTCTAGAAGAAAAGAGATTTCATCTCCAAATACGGAAAGGTTTCTTCACAGTAATAGCTGTGAAAATGTGGAATAGACTCCCTGCAGAGGTGGTTCTGGCCAGCTCAGTAGATTGCTTTAAGAAAAGCCTGGATTGTTTCCTAAATGTACATAATATAACTGGGTACTAACATTTATAGGTAAAGTTGATCCAGGGAAAATCCGATTGCCTCTCGGGGGATCAGGAAGAATTTTTTTCCCCTGCTGTATCAAATTGGATCATGCTCTGCTGGGGTTTTTCGCCTTCCTCTGGATCAACTGTGGGTATAGAATTGGGTATAGGGGATTGTATGATATTATTTTTTTTTTATGGTTGAACTGGATGGTCTGTTTTCAACCTGACTAATTATGTAACTATGATGTATTTATTAAGTTTGTATGTGGTTTGCATTTTTATATGCAGGTAGTTGCACTTTGCATATTTAGATGAAAATTTTGGTGTGGGTTTTCATGAATCTGTTTATTTGTGTCACTTGATATATTTTTAAAAGGGACGACACAACAAATTTTTACTCAATTTGTATTTGTTGTTGCATTCTTGTAACTATTGAGTACAGCTGCCAAGATTTCTTTATTGTCACTAAGTACAGAGTTTTTTGGTTATATTATATTAAATACATTGACAAAAATACCAGCCAGTTTGTAAAAATATGAAAGTAACGTTAAAAATGACTGTAACCTAAACACTGCAATAATTGTAATTCAAAAAGCATGCTTGCTAATAATGCAAACTTTTATCTTTAATGCGAGAATGCAATTGACAATTAGAAAGGCCACAACATTTGGCCATAAAAACTGGATAATAATAACAATGTACAATTTGTTAGTACAGCTTTCTGATAAGCTAGCAGCTCTGGGTCCAGGGGTGAATCGTAAGAAGCACTTGGATGGATGGCAGTCGGTCAAGTAGTTAAGGAGGTAGAGGAAATCGGGGGGAGGCCTAAGTCATTAGATTACAAACATATTACAGGTTAAGTGGGGGGTAGGACATCAATCTAAGTTCATTGGTTACGTAATCTAGTTTGGTACTACTGGGTGTATTGGAAACGTACTTTAGATTGAGTACCTACCAGCAAGGTTTGAATAAAAAGATGCTCCCATTACCAGATCTTACAATAATTTCTTAGGGAATATCAATACAACATTGAAATACAGTATGTCATGAACTCCATAGCAATGTAAAC
This sequence comes from Lithobates sylvaticus, assembly GCA_028564925.1. Taxonomy (NCBI): domain Eukaryota; kingdom Metazoa; phylum Chordata; class Amphibia; order Anura; family Ranidae; genus Lithobates; species Lithobates sylvaticus. Next base: position 63,833,400 of record CM053035.1, on the reverse strand, counting down.
AACACAATGTTTAGTCCTAAGTAGGCCATACGCCAGCAGAATTTACAAATTTTACGCAACGCTCATTTGATTTTCTACTGATTAGTGGGGTGAAACTGATTGTTTTTGACTGTAGTCATGAACAAATTCAGAGGAGCAGGATGAAAAATGCTTTTGGTTTCTTATCCGAGTAAATTAAATTCTAACTGTGCATGTGATTTCCATTCAGGAAAAATCAAACAAACTGCGTAATGCACATGTGCTAGGTACAGAAGAAATATGTTTAGTACGTCTGATATTATATTGAAGTAGACGGTCTGGAAGGTCAGCTTGCTCTGACGTATTTCTGACTTCCACCTGCAGTGATCTTGGCTTGTACTCAGATGTGCACTTTTGCTTGCTTCTTTTGCTTCTGATCTGCTCACCTGTTACTGACTCCTGCCTGAATCCTGATTACGCTTCTGTTTATATGATTGTTTGTTACCCAACTGGCTTGTTTCACTATGCTGCTTATCTGCCCCCTGCTCAGCCAGTCCTTGCTGATTACATACCTGTGGTCCAGTCAGTTCCAGCTAATTACCAGTCTGCTGACTAGTAGGGATGGGCAAACGGTTCGGCCCAAGCAGAAGTTCGGCCCGAACTTTGGTTGTCCGGACGTTTGGCGAACAACAAACAATATGCAGTGTTTACTGCAAATTTGAAAGCTGCGGAACATCGTTAAAGTCTATGGGACACTAACATGAAAAACCAAAAGTGCTCATTTTAAAGGGTTATATGCAAGTTATTACATAAAAAGTGTTTGGGGACCCGGTTCTGCCCCAAGGGACATGTATCAATGCAAAAAAGGGGAGCCGCGATTTTAATAATGCTTAAAGTGAAACAATAAAAATGAAATATTCCTTTAAATATTATGCCTGTGGAGTGTCTATAGCATCGGGACAAGGTGCTTTGGGGGGTGTTGGATTCAATACAAGATACACCCCCCCCCCTTTTACTGGAATGTAACCAGTTACACCTCATATTGTCATGAGTCTAAGGCTATTGTATGTGATGAATGGCGGCTCCTATCTGGCTGGGCTACACAAAGACTAATTATGGGCTGTCGGAGATCGCAGTTCCAAGATTAGACAGCAGTCGGATTAAGTGCAATTCTGGACAGACGCTGCCCCCCAGAGACCACTTCTGGCAGTACAATCAGAATACATGGAGGCGACTACCAATTGGGCAGGTGGGCGGGCAGTGGGAGGTGCTGTGATTGAGGTGTGATTGACAAAAAGGGTTTGCACACACACCTGATTCTCTTATTCCATCTGGAGCTCAGCTGAGAAGGGTCACCACGATAAGTAGATCATTATATTGTATTTTGACTGTATATTATATCATTGTACTGTAGCCTTGCTGTATGTTGTGTAATTGTGTAACCCCCTTTTGATACACGTTAGCTTTCGCATTTCCTTGGGAAATAAACAAGATTTGATTATTATGAAGCCGTGTGCTTGGTTCCATAGCTAACCTCGTATTATTGTGATATTAAACGTAGCATGCGCTCATTGGTTTAACAGACTGACTAATCTACAGAGACTAAACAAAGTTAATGCATAGAGATGAGATAATATCTAGATTGTAGTAGTATATCGTTTTCTACAATTATTATCAAATCCCACATTTGGCACCCATAGATTGAGACAAACAGAATATCGTTTTTTTTCTGCATTGGATTCACAAACCTAAGGCATTTTTCTTTGTTTCGAGTCTCATTAACACAAACCCTCAAACATCCAGAACGGAAAATCGTCTCTAGTGTGGACAAGATTGGCGCTGGCTCGCGAATTCTGAAACCACGCTTGGATGGTCATGAAAATTCTGTGAAAGATCTCATCGGTGAAGCGGACGCGTAGAACCTGGTGAGAGCTGTGGCTGATATATGTATGTATGTTAAATGTTTGTAAGTTTGGCCAGGTAACCGGTCATTGTGACTGGCGAGTAAGGGGATGATCACCCCTTGGGTTATATTATATAATCGATAAATTGACAGGACAAACCACACAGCGCTGAGGAAAAAAGTGGGAATTATTTTTTTTTTTTTTTTATATATTTTTAGTTTTTTGTTACCCATGTGAGTGTGATAGCTCTCAGTTCCAATAGGAGTTCACTGTGGCCTGCAATTTAAGAGGAGACAGCATTAAGAGTGTCTTTTCTGGAAAAGTTCGTAGTTTAAACGGATTTTTTTGTATTTTTTTTTTTTTTTTTTGTTTTGTGTTTTGTTTTTGGGTCTTCTGTGTGGGACTAGAGGTGAAAAACTAGACTTTGAGCAGCTTGTGGGGGGTTGCTTATCTGTTTGTTCATCTGTGTGTGTATTGTCTTAACAACTGTTCAGTGTAGCTAGTTGCAGATTAGCATGTCAATGGATATCCTTGAAGAGTTTCTTAGGAAACATGCGTCTGTTCAATTTGATTGCTTAGTGTCTCCGAATGCATTAACACATCAGTTTTGTGACCTGTTGAAGCATTGCAGTACTTATAATGATGCCATAACATTTAAAAAAAAATCAAAAAAAGGCAGGAAACAGAGATTGGCAAATTTGGTGAGAATGCTAGTAAAAATGAGAGATATTGCTGAACGGAAGGAGGTTGAATGGTATAAGGAGAGATCACAATTAATAGGACAGATAGAAAATGTGAGTAAGGATATTTCAGCTATAGCTGCGAATGCGGACGCAAATGTTTGTGAGTGTGATGACATGAGGTATGAGATTGAACAATTGGTGACTGAGAATGGTTTGTTAGAACAGGGATTGGATGAATGGAAGGAATCATGTATGTTGAGAGAACAGTCTATCGCAGTGCTAGAAAATAAAGAGGCTGGGAATGAAAATGCGATAGAAAAACTTAAGACAGAGTTACAGGAATGTAAAATTCAGCTAGCCCAAAAAGATAATACCATTGTGTCTTTGAGAGCATGGGCAATGGAGAATGTGCACAGCCATTGCTGTGCTAACAAGGACACACATTCAGGTGTGACACAGGAGCAAGGAGAAAGGATGCCGATCGAACAGCAACCAGTCTGTGCGGCTGACAGTCCTGAAGAGGCCCCAAGTCTCTTCACTCCTGTGCTAGACAGAACTGGGCAAGGATTAGGAATTATAAAAGGGAGGGTAGCACCCAAACCACAACACTCTCCATACAAGATCGCACAAATCTGTGCCAGATTTTGGGAAAGTTTGACACCAGCGCTTCACCCATTAGTCTCTCAAACAGGCTGGAGGCTGTAGTGACACAGTACATTTTGAACAATAGGGATGCATGCGCACTCCTCCGCGCATGGCTTCCATTGCAACTGTGTGAAAAACTGCAACCACCAGTTGGGAATCATAGAGGTCTATCTCCCGAGTTAAGCTCAAATTGGGGGAACTCGGCAGATAGAATGAGGGAAATGCAGCGCATAATGGGAGGAAGAGATACTAGGGGTTCAGACGCCCTAGAAAATACAAAATTTAGGAGGGGAATTGATCCAATACTTTTTTGCAGTGAATACTTCGCCATTTATAAAGCCACATATAATTGTCCTGATATGTCTCCTGATGATAGTAGTTTTCTGTGTTCTATGGCTAATAAGTGCATATGTATTGATTACCATACCAGAATTGCACTGAGGAACGCCACCTCGTACCAGACCTTTATAAACATATTAAGGGACTGGGTTTGGGAGACAGATCAAGACAATAGGCCCCACAAAAGAGTTGCGGAGATAGTTAAAAGCGAAGGTACAGTGAGATTTACAGGCAAGTGTTATAGATGTGGGAATACAGGCCATGTAATCAAGGACTGTAAATTGCCTAGGAGGAGCATGGGTGAGAAGAAGCCTTGGCATAAGAAGGAACAGCGAAAACCTGGGCCAGATAAGGTAGCAACGGAGCCGAAAGAGGCACCTGATGCTACATTATATGGTCCACTTTTGAGAGAATTGCAAAGGTTAGGAAAAGGGTTTAAAGAAAACCACGAGGAATATAAAATCCCTCCCCCAACCAATCCGTATTTTAAACCATAGGGATGTCAGGCCCCGATGTTGTCCCTAATATGTCAACTGGATAGGGACAAAAGCGGCAGACCACGTATCCGAGGGGCGATAGGGGGCCATCGCACAAATGTACTTTTGGATACGGGGGCGGCTGTCAGCATAACAAATATTGAACTTCAAAAGGATCCTGCTGGGAGACAAATTTTCCTTAGAGGATTCGGGGGACAACTAGTACCTTCTGAGCAATCAATACCTGTGAACATAGAAATAGAGAGGTTATGTGTGGAACACAGTTTGTTTCTCTCCCCAACGCACGAGGGCACTATTTTGGGCTCTGATGTCATGGGGGCACATGGACTGATTCTTGATCTATGTAATTGGGTACTGTGGAAAGGGTCTAGATACAAAGGCAAGGCACACATGGTCATGGACAGCTGGGAGGTTGCATCAGTTAAAACCGATGAAATCCTTGACCCGCAGGCAATATTGAAAACAGAGGACCAAATATTGGCTAAAATCTTGTGGCAACATAACAAAGTGTGGGCAACGTCTAAAGCGCAATGTGGTAGAGTTTCAAACATGATTGTTAAAATTGAGGGCCCTGATCCGCCACCTCAGCGTCAGTATAAAATTCCGCCCGAATCTATCCCATACATAGAGAGCACAGTGAGGAATTTGTTGGCACAAAATGTAATTAAAGAATGCCAATCTAAAACAAATGCAGCCCTCTGGCCAGTGAAGAAGGAAGGGGGGTGGAGGCCCACTGTAGATTTCCGTGCGCTAAACAGATGCACCCCATCTATTACAAATGTAGTTGCTAAAATGCCAGACATGATGACAGCACTGAAGCCTTCGGCAAAGGTGTATTCATCAATTGACATATCAAATGGCTATTTTTCAATTCCCGTGCACGAGGATAGCCAATACAAGCTAGCCTTCACGTTTCAGGGAAAACAATATGCATTCTGTCGTTTAGCTCAGGGGTTCAAATCCAGCTCTACATACTTCCACATCTGTATGGTGGACATTCTGAAGACATTTTCTGAGCCAGAATGCATCATTCAGTACGTGGACGACATTTTGCTTCAAACCGAGACAAAAGAGCAGCATTATGCTCTGCTGGAGGAACTCCTGACACTAATTGAAAATGCAGGTCTGAAATTAAACCCCAAAAAGGCACAATTAATGAAGGATTCAGTATGTTTCTTGGGTGTGATAGTTTCACAGGGGGGAAGAACTCCAGATCCAAACAAATGTGAAACTATCAGGAAATTACCAAGACCAATCACTAAAACCGCGTTGAGACAATTCCTGGGAATGGTCGGTTTCTGCAGGGACTTCATTGAAGGCTTTGCAGAAAAGGCAAGACCCCTGTATGACTTTCTAAAAGGAGACAAGAAGGAAACAGACCCCTTAGACTGGTTGGGAGAGCATGAACAAGCTTTCACCAAGCTAAAGGTCAGTCTGATGCAGGCCCCGGCCTTGAGCAATCCGAATGCCGATTTGCCCTTTGCACTACAAGTGTATGCCTCTGCAGTAGCAATAACAGCGGTGTTGCTGCAGGAGAGGCAGGGCAAATGGGTACCGGTGGGATACTGGTCCAGGGTACTAAGCCCGGTAGAGAGGGGATTTGATGAATGTGTCAGGAACCTTTTGGCAGCGCACTGGGCGGTTCTCGCCACAGAGCATGTTGTGGGGTTTGGTAAAATCATTCTGCAGACACCCCATTCTCCAATTAAAATGCTTTTGGAACGTACCCTCAGTGGAGTATCCTCCCAAAGGGTAGCCAGATGGCTAGTGGAAAGGTACATCGAAAGGTACATCATTAACCCCATATCAGTTAATGACGGGGAGAATGATGAACCTCAGCCATCCAGCAGACCCAATACTTAGTACCCCCTTGAGAGAGAGTGCTGAAAGGGACCGATTTCTGGTCCAACTGCAAGAACAGGTACAGAGGTATTTGCAATTTGCTGCAAGTAACATGGCACCTAAAGAGAAGGAGCAGCCTTTAAAGCCTCCCGTTAGCTTGAAGATTGGAGACAGGGTTATGGTAAAGAACTTTGTTTCCAAGTCTTCATGGGACGCAAACTGGACGGGACCGTTCACAGTCACTATGACCCTTAGTGATCAGGTGGTCAAAGTAAAGCGGCTCATAGATAACAAGGGTGCAAAGGGCATGAAAAAGAGGGAGATAGAGAAATGGGTTCATGCTGATCAATGTAAAAGGTATTGCTGATAAGAATTGATTCCGCTCTTGTTCTTGTTTTCCAGAGTCCTGGTGGAGCAAAGATTGGCAAAATCTCTGGAGAATGGATGGAAGGATCATACTTGTCGTGTTGGCGATCCATCTGAGCCATGTAACATCTCAAATGGATTCTGACGAATATTCAGGGGATGATGTGGAAAGGGAGAATCCTGAGGAAGACCATGCATCCACTTCAATTATATCATCAATGTTGAACTTGTTAGGTCAGAAGGGGATGCAGGGGGGAGATGAAAGAAGGAGAAAGGTCAGGATTATATCAAAGAATCCTAAATTACCGGACACATACCAATGGGGTCACCATGGCAATTTGCAATACAAAGTTTCCTTTGCTTTTGGACGATTTAATCCTAACTCAACATCGCAAGGACGTGCGTACAAGCAAAACTTGCAAAATATCATACCGGAATCTCTCCAGCCGTTTGTAGATGTAACTATATATATGAATGAAACTGGTTATTGGTTAGGAAAACAATCCAATCTATCCAAACCTTGGGAAGCAAGGGACGTGGGATATGGGGTTTTTGGTGAAGAATTGAAGGAAGGGAAGTATGTTTTTATGTGTGGCATATATTGGCATGACCAAAGTAATAGGGCGCTGAGACCCAGGAGGCTGACACTTAGGCACAGTAAGGTGTCTGTTGGCCAAACTAGGGAGCTCCAGATGACACATCAATGGGGTGAAAATTTCCTTGTGGGGGCAGTATCTCGGTCCTATCAGTCCTACAGAGAAGCTCTTGGTTACTGGACATGTGGGACACCAGAGATGGACCTGGGGGAGATACGCCTAGTTGATGTCTCACCGGAGAGGTTAAAACCCTGCATAGGTGATGCCAGTGGCTACACACAGGAACATACTCCGTTAGAGAAGGGGGAACCACTACAAATAGATCTAAGCTCGTCACAAACGCTGGCTACCAGGGTACAGTATGCTTTCACCACATGGCACTTCAATATCTCGCAATGGTTGGTAAAATCCTATTACCCTATATGTGCTGAATATACACTAAATCAATACGGTCAGTATATCAATGGCTTTCTCCCAGAGATGGGCGGACACAGAATGAGGTCCATGAAGGACGCTTATTTCTGAGGAGTAACCGAAAGAGGAGGGATGTATTCAGCACTATATTGGGGGGAATAGGAACTGGGATGGGTGTTATTAATGGAGTGGACATCGATCTCCTGAGGAACAAACTCTCAGCCATAGCTTCAGACAGTAAACGGGGCTTTGTTGCTCAGAGAGAGATCAATGACATTCTTGATAATATTCAACAACGTCACATAAATACCCAGGTAAAAGTGGCTCAGGATTTTATACGCCATTTTAAGATGTTGGTGGATAATGTGGTGATACAGGGCAAAAATATGTCATGGGCTCTGGCATGCACTCAGGGACAGGCGGAGCTATCAACCAACATCAAACTGATTGTACAGTCCCTGTATGGGGGGAAGTGGCCTTATGAATTAGCATCACAGCTCAGTAAGATTTTACCAAAGCACATCTCTTACACTAATCCAAGTTGGTGGTCAAATGCCTGGATGGGATGTACGAATTTGGATTATGAGAGATGTTACGCTTCCTCGTTGATCCCATATACAGAAGTGCAGACTCAATCTGTGTATTCGGTGATATCAATGGGCTTACTGACTGGGGATTCTACTTTGTTGCATCTGAGGCTAAATTACCCACATGTGATCAGAGAGAATGGGAGCTGGAGGCAGGTTGATATTTCCCTCTGTCAGAGGCATGACCATGACATCCTTTGTATGCCAGGCCAATACACGGTAGTAAAGGAGAAATGTTGGGAGGATGCGTCACTCTGTGTACTGGATGGGGAGAACATTGCCGGGAAGGGAACACCGGGGTATTATTTGGGACATGGGAGAGTTTGTTTCTTTGTCCTAAAGGATACTAATATAACATTAGTCATGGAGATAGGATGTTCTGTGAACCTGACAATAGCAAGAGGAGCGTGGTGTACCTTTGGCGATGTCTCTGAAATCCAGACACAGGAATGGAAGTATGTGATACCGCACATTGCCAATCTGTCTGTGGATGTCAACCAGAACCTCCCTGTTAATCTGAGAGCCCTGAACCTTGGTATGGGAAGGAAGATACAGGAGTGGTTAGCAGATTGGGATAGAGATGAGAGCCTTATGAAGATGCTGCAGCAAGAGAGAGCTAATGCTACTATAGCCATATACCATAATCAAAATGAAATAAAGGAGGTAGTGCATCAATTAGAAAATGATGTAGGAGGGTCTTGGTGGGAGGTAATATTTGGACATTCCAGTAAGGCCAACAGCATTTTGAATTATTTGATACATCCCGTTGTGGTGTTACTCATTATTGCTGCAGTTTCGTCATTGGTTCAAATTGGTATGTGTTGTTGGACTAGACATTTATATAAGAAGGTCTCGCATCTATCTATGCAAGTGGAGGGACGAATTGACGGTAAGGTCTCTTCATATACGGTAGAGGCTTTGCTGCCAGCTCTGAGCCCTGAAATACCACTGACGTGCCGGAATTGCGGTAGGGAAGGCCATTGTGAACAAACCTGCCTAATCCCGACCCGTATTTTCAGCAAAGAATTATAGGAGGTTGGAAGCGGGATACGCGAGTTGAGGGGTCAAATGTATATATGTATATATTATGGTAGTGGGTTGATTTATGTTATGGTGTAGTGTGATAAAGGTGTATTTTAGGCTAGTAACATGGGCGAAAGGCCCTCCTCGAGACTCTGTGTTGGAAAGCTGGGTGATGTGTTACCCTGAATGTATGATGGTGAATGGTGAGTGAATGAGCACCCCTTGCCTGTACTGCATCTCGTCCTGAAGATACCAAAGACACAGAAGGGTGACATGGAAGCTGTCACTGAAGAAGGATGGTGGTGTATCACTAAGTGGCAAAGCGGAGAGTGTTGGAAAGCATGACACGATAAGACCATTATGGACTGTTCCATAGGAGCTGTTGCTGCACAGGTTGAAAACCACAGCGCGTTAAGAAAGTCAAGGACTGTTCTATGGGTACTGATTTGGAAACGCATGTCAGGGAGGAAACAGTTATGGACTGTTCAATAGGAGCTGGGTCGGAAGAAGGGTGTTATGCGCCTGTTGAGGCGCAAAGCGGCATATGTTGGATTCAATACAAGATACACCCCCCCCCCTTTTACTGGAATGTAACCAGTTACACCTCATATTGTCATGAGTCTAAGGCTATTGTATGTGATGAATGGCGGCTCCTATCTGGCTGGGCTACACAAAGACTAATTATGGGCTGTCGGAGATCGCAGTTCCAAGATTAGACAGCAGTCGGATTAAGTGCAATTCTGGACAGACGCTGCCCCCCAGAGACCACTTCTGGCAGTACAATCAGAATACATGGAGGCGACTACCAATTGGGCAGGTGGGCGGGCAGTGGGAGGTGCTGTGATTGAGGTGTGATTGACAAAAAGGGTTTGCACACACACCTGATTCTCTTATTCCATCTGGAGCTCAGCTGAGAAGGGTCACCACGATAAGTAGATCATTATATTGTATTTTGACTGTATATTATATCATTGTACTGTAGCCTTGCTGTATGTTGTGTAATTGTGTAACCCCCTTTTGATACACGTTAGCTTTCGCATTTCCTTGGGAAATAAACAAGATTTGATTATTATGAAGCCGTGTGCTTGGTTCCATAGCTAACCTCGTATTATTGTGATATTAAACGTAGCATGCGCTCATTGGTTTAACAGACTGACTAATCTACAGAGACTAAACAAAGTTAATGCATAGAGATGAGATAATATCTAGATTGTAGTAGTATATCGTTTTCTACAATTATTATCAAATCCCACAGGGGGCTACTCCAAAGCACCCTCCCCATATTGAGGGCATGTGGCCTGGTACGGCGCTCAATCGTCCCCCTCTTTTCCTGGGGCCTGCCAGGTTGCATGCTCGGATAAGAGTCTGGTATGGATTTGGGAGGGGGACCCCAACGCCATTTTATTTTTATTTGGCGCACGGTTTTCTTTAAATTTCATACCAGATCTGAAGGGCCTGGTATGGATGTTGGGGGGGACCCCCACACAATTTAAAAAAATGAATTTGGTTGCCGTTTTTTTCAATGAGTTTTATCTTTATTGCCGAGACCCGACAATTCATTACAGCCGTGATCAGTTTTAAATTACTTTTTTCCTCTAGAAATTTCATTTTTTGTTTGCATGTTCTGGTGCGAACCGAGCCGGGGGGTGTTCGGCTCATCCTTACTGACTAGCCAGTCTCTGCTGACTGTTTGTCTACTAACCTGTCAGTCTCTGCTAATCATCATACCTGTGACTGTTGACCAGCCAGTCTTCACCCATATCTCCCAACTGTCACTGACTTCGAGGAACTGTCCCTGATTTGGAACAAAGTCCCATTTTCCCTCTTTCCTCCTCATTTATCTCTCATTTTGGTCTGATCTATATAATTGTATATAAAATGCACTTTTTATCTTTCAAAAAGTGTTTCTCAGTGCTAAACCTTTCATCCAGTTTCTAAATTGCTGCATTTGTAAATTTCAAAAACCAGCATAAAGAAATAGTAGTGGTAAAAAAGTACTAATTTTAACTACCTAATGCTTTTTTTTTATAATTTTCCTTTAACCACCTGATTACTTTGCACTTAAACCCCCCTCGTGACCAGACCAATTTTCAGCTTTTGGCGCTGACGCACTTTGAATGACAATTGCGCGGTCATACAACACTGTACCCAAATGAAATTTTTATCATTTTTTTCCCCACAAATAGGGCTTTCTTTTGGTGGTATTTAATCACAGCTGGGGTTTTTATTTTTTGCTAAACAAACCCAAAAAAATGGAAAATTAAAAAAAAAAAAAAAAAATCACGTTTAATAGTTTTTTATAAAATTTTGCAAACAGGTAATTTTTCTGCTTCACTGATATGCGCTGATGAGGCGGCACAGGTGGGCACTGATAGGCTGCACTGGTGGGCACTGATAGGCTGCACTGGTGGGGACAGATAAGTCGGTACTGATGGGGACAGCAAAGATGGCACTGATGGGCACGGATGGGTGGCACGGATGGGTGGCACGGATGGGTGGCACAGATGGGTGGCACGGATGGGTAGCACAGATGAGTGGCACCAATGGGCACTGATGGATGACACTGATGGGCACTGATGGGTGGCACTGATGGGTGGCACTGATGGGCACTGATGGGCACTGATAGGTGGCACTGATGGGCACTGGTAGGTGACACAGATGAGCACTGGTAGGTGACACAGATGAGCACTGGCAGGTGACACTGATTTGCAGCACTGGCACTGTGGGCACTGAGAGATGGCACTGTGGGCACTGAGAGATGGCACTGTGGGCACTGAGAGATGGCACTGTGGGCACTGAGAGATGGCAGTGTGGGCACTGGTAGGCAGCACTTTAATGGGGAAAAGGTGGGCACAATGGATTGGGCACATTGCAATGAGAGGGACTGATGTCCCTCTCACTGCCGCTGGTGATCGCCTTTTTTTTTTTCTCCTTGCGCTGTCAGCGCGAGGAGGAAAAAAAGCCGATTACCGGCTCTGTTATTATCACATGATCAGCTGTCATTGGCTGACAGCTGATCACGTGGTAAGGGGTCGGGATCGACCCCTTACTCGGATCTGTGATCCAGCGAGTCTCACAGACTCGCTGATCACAGAGTGCGCCGCGCGCGCCCTTCAGGCAGCTCGTGGCCGGGACGACGTCAATAGACGTCGTCCCGGCACAATAGATCCGCGCTGTAGCCGTCATTTGGCTATAGCGCGGATCTCAGGTAGTTAAGGGATGCCCCCTTAAAGGAAGGGGGTATGTGCATGAAATTGTTGTCTGCTGCTAGAACTACAGTATGCAGGCACCACTGAATGGAAGATCAACCAGCAACAGCTCAAGGAACCCATAGCACAGGTTCCAAAGAATCCTGTTTGAGAATGGTTGCTCTTCATGTGATGTCTACTCTATCTTATGTCAACAGCTGATCTGGATCACTCTCACTGTCAGCATGATATAATGTTTCAGGTTTCAGCTGGTGTCTGGAGGTTTGGATTTCTCCACAGCCTTGGTTTTGCAGCAAATCCTGTTAATTTGAAATTTTTGGTTTAATATATTTGCAGTAGGGAAAGGATAGAAAGAAATGACAAACTGCATCGTCAGTTAGCAAACTGCCCTTTCATTTGTGAATTGCCATGGTGCAGTCTTGTCAAGTTCTTAATTTAACCTACAACAGAATTGTGCCAGCGACAAGTTTGATTGCTTGCACTTGAACAGTTACTGCATTTGTTGCCTTCTTTTTTGTGTGTTGTTATTGGGGGATTTTTTGCTTATCCGTCTCCTCCTCCCCTCCCTTTCAGGGGGGAGGAGGGAACTGGTACCTGTTTTTGACAGGTACTGTTCTCCACTTCCAGGAGACTGGGCCGCGGCCCGGTCTCCCGGATTTTCAGCCCTTTCCTCCTTCTTCCAGCGCTGGACCAATTAGAAAGCTTTGTGCATGTGCAGTAGGGAGTTGGCTGTGAAGCCGAAAGGCTTCACTGCTGGGTTCCCTTACCAGGAATGGCGGCGGCTGTGGTGCCGACATCGTGGACTCTCTGGACAGGTAAGTGTCCATATATTAAAAGTCATCAGCTGCAGTATTTGTAGCTGCTGACCTATATATTTTTGTGGGGGGGGGGGGGCTGGACCTCCTCTTTAAATTTGTCATTATGCTGCACGTTAATGTGTATTGTGTTTTCATTACAGCATGCATTATTATGATTCCACATGATATGATAAAAAGTAACAGAATAAACACTCCTCGCCTTACTAAATTAACCTGTGGAGAAGCTCTACGCAAAAAGTGGAGCCCACTGTATGAGGCAAACACAGTCTATGGCAGACGTTTAAAGTGAAGTATAGTGGGTTCAGCCACCCATTTGTCTTGGGTGTCCATCTCAGGAGTCTTTATCTATCCATCTTTTGGAACGGTGTCACCCTGGATATAAAGTGTTTGAGATATGTAATCCCACCTTCTTGGCCCATAATTGTGGGTCTTCTGGGCAACTTTACAGGTTCCTAACCTGGGATGGAGGGTTATGCATAGGATTTTGTCTTTTTAATTGTTTAAGACACTTCACTTGGCTGCCATCTTTACATAGTTAGCAAGGTTGAATAAAGACACCAGTCCATCCAGTTCAACCTGAGAGAGTGTGGGTGCGTGTCTACAATTGTCCCTATCCCCATATAGCGATGTCAATTTATGCAGCGCTCCACACATACATCGCACACTCACATCGGTCCCTACAATCCAAGGTCCCCAACTCACATTCATATACTAGGGCCAATTTTGGACAGAAGCCAATTAACCTACCAGCATGTCTTTGGAGTGTGGGAGGAAACCGGAGTACCCGGAGGAAACCCACGCAGGCACAGGGGGAACATGCAAACTCCAGGCAGGTAGTTTCGTGGTTGGGATTTGAACCAGCAACCCTTTTTACTGCTAGGCAAGAGTGCTAACCACTACACCACTGTGCCGCATCATCTTTAGAGCGTGTAACCTTAAGAAGCGTATGTAGTGAAACGCGTCGGATGTCACACACTTGATATACCTATGTACATTTGTCTGAATGGTTTGTACTATTGATTTCAATCTAGATGGCATCTTTTAACAAGATACAATAAAATGACGTGAGGGTATATTGTATATATTATTTGGTTTCTCACTTGCTTGGCACATTTAAAGTCCCTTCCCCAGAGGAGGAATAGCTTTGTACCAGGTTGGATCCCGGCCTTCCTTCATTAGGGTAATTTACATTGTATGGAATTTGAAACAATTGGAATGGTGCCACAGTGAGACTCTTTTTTTCTCTGTTTGAGTTTGCCGTGCCCACCTTTTCCTTTATTCATTACTGTCTCAGTGACAGGCAGTGATTGCGTAGCTATCATGAGTGGTTTCTAAATGTGGCCATTTTTTTAAAACTTCACCTTGCACTGTCACAAGGGAAATTTAAGGTGCAATTTCTCTGAAATGTCAATAAATTATAAACTGACAAAAAATTTTATGAAGAAAGCAAGTTTAATAAAATGTTGGGCTCATCCTTAATCTTCTATTAATATAGGAATTGGAAGCATTTTAAATAAATATAATTGTTTGGTTAGAAAATGTATTTATTATTATTTATTTTAATGTAATATATTCTCCTGAGCCAAGATGGAAAAGTAATGTTAGACCACCTCAGAATATCATTGGAGTACAGTGTTGTGAGATTTATCCCCAAATAGAGCATCCCCCTAATCTAGCCAAAACAAAAAATATAAAAAATGTTGGCTTAACCCATTCGCTGTTTTTTGGAGTTTTTTGCACACATGTTTTAAAAATCATGCACATTAATTATATATTTTCTGAAAGCAGAGAACCCGGAGAATAACATTTTGGAAGTTCTATTTTTTTATGTCACATGATACTGTATTTGTCCAATGGTTTATCAAGCTCAATTTTTTAGTAAAAAATACACTAGAATTTATTTTAGCTAACACAAAAGCAATATATTACCCATTTAAAAAATAAAAGATAAAGTTGAATAGTGTAAATAAATACCCAACATGTCAAGTTTTAATATTGCGTGTGACCGCAAGAGGACAACAAACTTTAGTACTCTATAATTTCCATGGAAGACACTTTAAAAGCCCCTACAGAGTAAGCTGTGAATATTGGCCCTGGAATTGTTGCTATTATTCCAGCATGCACAGCGATATATAACATGTGTAGTATTACCAAAGTTTTTGCACATAGGCATTCCAACTTGTGTTTAGGTTCACGTGCAAAACAAAAACAAAAGGTATTTTTTAGGCTGGGGGAGGATGTTTGTAAGAGCTTGGGTGTAACCTTTTCTTTGACACTTTTTAAATACTAAAACTTTATTTATATCATATAGAGCAGTGGTCATCAACCCTGTCCTCAGGGCCCACTAACAGGCCAGGTTTTATGTATTACCTTGAGGAGATGCAGACTAGAATACTGCAATCACTGAGCAGCAAATTATATCACCTGTGATGTATTTCAGTTATCTTGCAAACCTGGCCTGTTAGTGGGCCCTGAGGACAGGGTTGATGACCACTGATATAGAGGACAAAAAATCTTCTATGTGATATATAATGCCTTTATGACAGGTTCTCTTTATAGCGGAGTTCCACCCTGTAGTGTTTTTTGTGTATGTGTATGTGTATATATATATATATATGTACATGAATGTATTTTATATATGGTCTTATATGTAGGCATTCTAAGACAAGCTAATTCTAGGCAGGCCACATTGGTAACTGTTAATCTAATTGCGCATACTTGTTTTTTTTTTTTTTTTTTTTTTTTTTTTTACACATCAGTAAGCCGGTGAGAGATTTGTGATCAGGTTAACGTTCAATTTAGTCTCTTACGTTGTTAACATCATTGTGGAAATTTTTATTAGGGGTAGAATATGAAGCAAAACATACAATACATTCTTTAATTATCTATATCTTTCAATTATGCCCCTTATCAATTTTATTATCTAAATTAAATTATAGAACCCCCCCTATGGTTACCAACCCGTCCACCCCTCCCCCCCCCCCCGGAGCCTCTCTACTTAAGTCTCGAGTGTTCTTATTCTTTTCCTCTTTCTCTGTCCTTCTTTGATTTTGTTCAGTCCCGGCCCATGGGTTTTTTCTATATTTTTTTTTTTTTTTTTTTATGTTATTATCTCCGCGTATCTCCAAGTCTGTTTAAAGTCTTGCCATTTTTTCCATTTAGACATAGCGTTATCGCCTTCTTCTTCCCCATTGAATCTAATTTTTTCCATATGATATGTTTCTTCCATCTTTCCTACCCATTCTAGTTCTGTCGGTGACTCCTCTTGCTGCCATTTCCTAGGTATCAATGCTTTTGCCGCATTTAACATATGTGGGATTAAAGTATTCATGTATGTTTTTATTGGGTCTGTTGTGTTGTGAAACAAACACATCCATGGGTCTTCAATAATTTTGGTGCCCGTGATTATTTTTATTAACTCAAGGATATCTCTCCAGTATTTCCTAATTTTTGGGCAGGTCCACCAGATGTGGGTCATTGTACCCTTCTGGGTGCATCCTCTACAACAATCCTGTGAGGTCTCAGGCTGGTATTTACTCATTTTATTAGGTGTATTGTACCATCTAGTAAGGCATTTGTAATTTGTTTCCGCTGTTCTACTGTCAATTGCTGATTTATGGATTAAACAAAAAATATTTTTTAAATTGTGTTGGTATTCGTGCGTGCCTAATTCATTTCCCCATTTTGTAAGGAATGGCGGTATTTCCTGCCGCCCCTCTGTAAGGAGCATTGTGTATAAACGGGATGTATCCTTTTTTTTTTTTTCCCTATTCCCATACATATTTTCTCTAGGGATGTATAATTCTCCCTCATTCTAATTGGCTGGGACAGCTTCCCCACAAAGTTTACCAGCTGGAGATAGCGCCATTCGTTTACTTTTATGTGCGTTGTCATCTGCTGTATTTCATTTCGTGTTTTAATTTTCCCTTCACTTATTATATCTCCTAGTTGTGCACTTTCTCCCATCCAGTGAGCACCCATTTCACTTTTTCCTGGTGGGAAATAATTATTATTCTTCAGTGACATCAGTGGTGAATTATAACTCCAACTAAATTGTTTGTGTATTGCGTCCCAA
>CM053035.1:63776653-63815972 GCA_028564925.1 Lithobates sylvaticus | reverse complement strand
AGGAGACAGTAATTATTGCTGGAGGCTATACAGTCCGTTAGTGATAATCGCATGTAAAATTCAGCAGGCCGGTTGTACCCAAGTCGATCGAGCAAATTTGGTACTGCAAATACATGGTTTGAATTCTAAAGCCATAGTTCAGCAGGAACTGGCCGAGATTCGAACCATCTATGGCTTTAGAAACAGTAAACAGACCCTTTGACTGAACAGTTTATACAAAAGGGATACCTGGCAAGCCTGCTAAAACAAAATTCCACAAAATTTCAATGGAGGTTGTATAACTGCAGGCTGAATGAGATTTAACCTACAGATATCATTTTCAGATGTATTCTTAAACTTTTTTGCAAGGTTTTTTACTATCTTTTATACTCATATTATTTCCTATTTATATTTTGAGTAATTCCCCACAATAAATATGATTTTAACTTCCACATAGATTTAAATATTCCTTTGTGCTATAGATCCAGTCCCTTCCTTGTCACAGGCATGCAGCATTTCAATACTGGCTCCCAGGGCACCACCCAGGATTGATTTATGCAGCAACACTTCCCAGGGATTGTATGCCCCTTTCTGTTGTGATCTTGGATACTGAATTTCTTTATGATTCAAGGGCTATCTTCCATTGGCGTTTACAGCAGCTGTTTGTATAAAGTGCTTTTTACCAGTGAGTTGTACACTCTAAGGTAAACAATTGTGTATATTTTTTAATTACTTTGGAATGTTAAGTGAACCTCTCAATACCCTTATATTGAGGGTGGTAATGCATTTGGATTGAATGTTTCTATCAACTCATCCATCCGGGGCAGGGAATAAACATCACATCTGTATATTTCATTTAGTTTTCTGACGTTGTTGCAGAACTTCAGCCTGCTATTCAGTTTAGGGATGAACGCTATAGGACTTGACCACTTACCGTTATGTCTCTATAATCTCAAAGCTCTTCTAAAAATAATTTTCTCTGGGCTTCAGGTACACTATAAGGTTTTCATTTTCTTTGAGGTGGGGCTTGTGACGGTAGTCACTTTGGGCAGGGGGGCCCATGGAACCCAGAATCCCTTGGACAGTTTGGGAAACCCTTGTTTCAGCTTCCCATGCACCTCCTATGTCTAAGTATCCCTTTGTCTATTAGGGTCACAGGGTGACTGAGAAAATGATGGAACATTGTAAGAGTTTTGTAGACTGTTGTCATGCCATCTGCAATCCCTGATTAATCAAAGCATTGCTTAGATATGGATCTCATGGTCTTCAATGTAGGAGCCGGTCCGTCTGCTACTGGGTGCTCCTGCTATTGTGTGAAGATGTTCTGTTTGTACTTATGATAATGTGTATTGTGTCTTCTGAGCTTGAAGACGGCAAGTCTGATTTGAAAGGTCCGACTGCTGAGTCGCCTAGGCTGGTTAAGTGACTTAATTAGCTCATGTTATTTTATGTTTCTGGTTACAGTTTGTATTGTTAGGGTAATATGATCAAGAGGGGGAACCCCCTTCTCAAGTGTATAAAAGCCTGTATTCTTGTTCAAATAAACAGTTCCAGCTTTGCAGCCAAACAAGTCCTGCTTAGTACTTGGTTGTAATATGTGGCTATAATATCTAATATCTATATTCAGACTGGAGGAAGTGGTATATGACGGAAGCACTCAAGCGGAGTGTGGGACATTCCGTTACAGGGCTCAGTAAAATGTCATGGTAAATTATGTTAGTTGAGGCACGTAATTCTGAAAGCACCTGGCTTTTTTCTGCCAGAACACTCTTATCTCCTGAATCTAAGTAGCAGAGAGGATCTCTGACATCCTAATCAATGGTATACCTTTCCATGATGAAACTTTAGTGTCTTTTTTTGCTTATAGCCTCACAATCCTTCCAGGGTTTTAGTGGGTTACATGGGTATGACTGAGGGCTTTCTCTTTTCAGGCTGCCATACTTGATTGTTGACACCATTGATTTTCTCAGATCTCATAGGGGCCTTGCCACTTTGGCAGAAATATACTCTAAAATAGGCGTCAAAAATAATATTCTGTCTCCTGGGTTAAAGATTTGCAGCATTTGTTTCTGAACTATAGACATAACTATTCTATCCAAGCAATGTGCTTAATTGCATGTTTATAAGGTGTGGCCTCTTGCACTTATGTTTAACCTGGCAATCCATTTGTAGAATTTTGTTTGAATTTTTGAAAAATGTTCAAATGTTCGCTTGATTTTCTAATCATTTGTGGGCAGCCAATCTGAGCACTTGAAGTGGTCTTGGGCTCCCTGATGTAGCGGGAGAGCCTGTGAACTGCAGCAGGCAGCACCGAGGGGGGAGGGCTTTTGATCCCTGTAAATGTGATCGGGCAGCTGTAGAGACTGTTGGATTGCATTTACTGGAAAGCTGGTTGCCAGCTCTAAAAATGACTTCAGGATCATGACTTCAGCTGCAGCTATAATCCTCGTATAACTGCTTCTTGTGCAGGATGTAGATATACTATATGTACACTGGACAGAAAATAGTTACAGCAGAGCTAAACCCTCCTATCACCTGCAGTCATGAGAGGTGCCATCTTAGCCTTTGTTTAAGGCTCATGCACACAGGACATTTTTACAGCTGCTGTTAGGGGCGTCTGCTGTTTTTTTAACTGCCTCTAAATGCCCCTCCATGTTAGCCTATGTGTCCATGCACTCATAAACTGTCAGAGGCATTTGGAGGCATAAGCGTTTAGGGGCAGTAGAAAAAAATGACAGCCTGTGCTTCCAAGAGCAGTAAAGGCGAGCTGTAAAAACTAAAAGTGCCCCTGAACACTGCTAAACACTGTAACAAGCTGTTAGCAGTGTTTAGCCACGTTTTGGCATTTTTAGGCTTTTTTACATTATAGGGAGTGTTTTTACTGGAAAAAAGCCAAAAAATGCTAACGCGAACAAACCCATAAACATTATTTAAAAATGTGGTTAACTTAACGCTTTTTTAACGCTGCTTTTTCCTGGAAGCAGCGCTGGTGTTTTTTAAACATTCTGTGTGTATGAGACCTTAGATTTGCAATTGACATGGTACTTCTCATGTGATCAGTTAGGACACCACGACCATTTAAGGGTTTAAAAGATTGGTTGCGAAATGGCATAATAAGCACAATGGCAACTGTGACCTTTATTGCATAAGGTATGCCTTTAAGTTAACTGTTTTAGGAAACAGATAAATCATTTAGTTTAGTTTGACTTTGAGGTTACTGCTGTGATTGTATTTCAATACAACCTTTACTGTGATTATGTAATGCAACTTGGATGCTACTGTGATGCTACATTGAAGTAGTTTGCACATTCTATTAGGCCAAAATCGCACCAAAGTAGTACAAGAACCTTTTCCAAAATCATGCCAAGCTGAGTTGCATTGATGTGAACAAGGACATGGGCATAGCGTTAGTGGTCACAATTGCAACCCCACCCATGCTCCAGGGGGCCCATGTGGCCTCCCTGTCATATTAGCATAAATACCTCCCAACTCAACAAAATCCCGGAGTCTGAGCTTTCAGAGCCATTTTTGAGTCCTGAGCGGAGAGCCGGAGAGGAGCTAGCAGAGGGAGGGCAGGGTGAGGGTAGCCTGGACAGGGAAGTCTCAGTGCTGACAATGGGGTGGCGACAGACATCGAGTCACAGGGCTGAACAAGGAAGGAGGAGGAGGAGATCGCCACTCGGTAGCCGGGGCCACTGTCACTGGTGAGGTAAGACACTGATTGGGTCTGTGTCACCTATCGGGGACCCTTGGTACCCCCCCACATAGGGATGTCCCCTCCCTCACCCCACCCCACTCACCCCACAACACTGACAGCTGGGAACAGACACACAATGCCCCCACAACACCTGCCAACAGAAAAATCCCTCAAATTTACAAAAAAATGCCCTAAAACCTACTGATGAGCCCTGGAGAGTCTGCCTCTGTCACTGGCGTAGCATCAGGGGTCACAGGGGTCACATTGACAACCCCGCCCATGCTCCAGGTAGCCCATGCAGCCTCCCTGTAACACCTAAACAGTAGGGGTAGCAGGGATGGCATATACAAGAACTGATCCCGTCTATCTTCCTCCTGTAGCTGCAGGAGGAAAATGGAGGGGATCAGTTACTATATATGCTGCCCCGCCATCCCGCATATCCAGGTTACTCTAATTTCTGCTGCTCTGGCCCCTTGTGTGCTCCTCTGGACTCCCCGGCACTGCTGACTTCCCCCTCTCCTCTCTCGCTGGCTGCTGTGGGGGATCTTCAAAATAGAGAATGGGGAAGGGGAAAGTAAATGTTATTTACTGGCCCCTTCCTTTTCTGAATGAACACACTACCAATACTGATCACTCACTGTGTTCATCCATAACTGAAGCACAGTAAAACGTGTTTACTATGCTTCAGTTTTTAGGAAATTATATTGGAGGCTGTTTGGACTTTAATGGTACTCCTATGGATAAAAACACAGTTTTTTTTAAATAAGAAAATAATTTTATTACATATATTAAAAAACACACATATAGTATTGTGCTGTCCCACAGGCATTAAAAAATGCTCTCTCTTAATTGGATAAATTCATAGTTATGTCAACAATTAGATTGTATAATCTATCACATTGGGTTTATCCATTTCTTCTCGACATGTTTTGTGGTTCTTTTATTATATTGAATGTTTTTTGGAACAGTAATACTCCATGCTTCAGTTTTGAATGAATTTGAAGCTCTGTACAGAGCTCTTTCTGTTCATTCATTCTGTGCAGCTGAGACTACAGAGATGGAGATTCAAGACTGTGTCCTCAACCTCCCTTCTCTGTCTCAAAAGTGAAACATTAGGGGACTGTTTAGACCCCTGATATTTCATCAAAGCCCACCAAAAGGGCTGCTAATAATTTCCAGCAGTTGACACAATTCTTCAGTTACCTTTGACATCAAATGGGTTACTGGTTCTGTCTTTAAGAATACTGGTATGGGGAAACAACTCTTTTGCTATAACTTTAAAGCAGGGGTCTTCAAACTTTCTAAACAAAGAGCCAGTTTACTGACTTTAGAGGGGGTGGACTGTGGTTAATGGGAGTAGAAAATGCCCCAGCATCAGTGGTAGTAAACAATGTTTCAGACTTGGTGGTGAGTGGGAGTAAAAAATCACAAAGCACCTGTTGTTAGTAGGAGGGCGAATTGTTTCCAATCATTGGTATAAGTGGGAGATATAGTGCCCCATTATTGAATTCAGTAGGGGAATAGTGTTGGTTTCAGTGGAAAAATCGTGGCTTATCTTCAGTGTCAGTGGAAGGAATAGTGCCCAACAGGCCAGATAAAGGCGAGCAAAGGGCTGCATCTGACCCTCTAATCGCAGTTTAGAGATCACTGCCTAAAGCCCCATACACACGCGCGGATTATCCGAGGACCAGGTCGGTCGGATCCTGTCCGTCGTACTTTGTCCGATGTTGGTGTTGCGTACACACGGTCAGACAACGTTGTCGGAATTTCCGGTCTGCAAGAACGTCGTGACGTAAGTCGTCTTCCACGAGACTAGAAAAGGGAAGTTCAGCACCACGTCAGGCACCCGTTGGGCTCCTTCTGCTGATCCCGTGTTTATCGCGAGTTAGTGGAAGTTTGGGGACTTACGATTCGCGCTTCTCAGTTTTCTGACTCAGATCGTTACTGCTCTTCAGTTTGTGCTTGTCGTGCGTATCTATTTATTAGTGCGTGTAGTCAGTTCGCATTTGTTGGTCATTGCGGCCTATATCTTGATATAGGACGCTTTGATTTGCACTGCTTATTGTCTGCTCGTTTCTGCTATTCATTTCGTTCTTTCAGGCCTTGCTGTTTATCGGTGCTTTCTGTTTGTCCGTTCTGACCAGCCGACCGTTTTTGAGCGATGTTTCCCGTACGTACTCGTCGCCGAGTTCATGCTGTACGCGGAATTGGTGTCGGGCTTTTAGCTTTGAGCCAAGACCCGTCCATGAACAGAGTGACGAGGAGTATGTGGACCAAGAATTGGTTGCTTCAGCGTGATCAGTTCTCGCACATGCCTTTGCTTCGTGAGATCCGGGAGAATAATCCTGATGATTTCAGGAACTTTCTCTGGATGACGGACCCCGATTTTCACCGTCTTTTGGCTTTGCTGACCCCTTTTATCAGCCGGCAGGATACCTGCATGAGACAAGCCATCACTCCGGAGCAGAGGCTTGTTGCTACGTTGAGGTACTTGGCGACAGGGAGAAGCCTTCAGGATTTGAAGTTCTCTTCAGGTATCTCTCCCCAGGCCCTGGGAATCATTATTCCAGAGACCTGTTCTGCCATCATCCAGGTCTTGCAGGAGGACTATATTAAGGTAACATTTCTACTTTACTATTCCCTTCTATGTATGCTCTGTTTGCTAATGTCTTCTATTTTTGACCTCCTTCCCTAATTACCATGATTGCAATATGCTCTAATATGCTGTGCCCCTTTTCTCCTTCGTGCATTTTTCCCTTCACTTACCTCCCCAGCATGCTCTTCTGGCCCAATAGACACCTATGGCCTAGTCACTTAAGCAATGTATTTTGTCTGCTGCATAGTATTGTTTTCCCCCAAACACCCCCTAAAATATGCACAAATGTTTGCTGTGTGTTTTACTTCATGTAGAGCCCCTTTTATTTTATTTTTTTTTGTGGGGGGGGGGGGCAAACTCATTAGGAACCTCCTCCCCCAACTGCTCTGTCAGATGGTACCAATCCTCTATCTGCTGGCTTTCACAGGGTCAATACACACTATATACCTACCTCTTTATAGTGGGCATCTTTTTTTTTTTAACTCTTTAATTTTTATTTTTATTTTAAATGTAAGACATTTACAAGCAAGCATTAAAACACACGTGATCCTTAGAGATATAGTAGTAGATGATTAATGGTAGTATTTAAAATTCAATACAAAAGATCACTTCGTGTTACCTGGTCAAGTGCTCCCCTCCCATATCCCTCCCATGATCCCCCCCCTATACACAATAGTGGGCATCTTTAGTGATGAATTCAGCAAAGCATGTAGTGCAAGGGGCTGCCTCCATACTTTCCATTTCCTCTTTTTTTTGTGTTCTTTTCCTCCTATTAGCTTGCTTGGTAATTTCATAATGTCACAATGTGCTTTCCTTTTTTTGGGGGGGGGGGGGTTTGAAATGTTATTTTATCTTTCCTGGGGGCTGCCAATAGTGTTAAGTACAGAGGGTCTGGCCAAACTAGCACACATTATTGAGCCATTTGGCAATCAATGAAGTGCAGAGGGTTACCTGTCCAACCCCCCCCCCCCCAACCCTAGTTATTGCCAATGGCCCATCAGAAGTGGGGGTATTGATGGGGGGTGAGTAATCTGCGAAGGGGACCCTCTACTTTTCTGTGCAAATACTTTCCAGCCTAAAATGTTAAAGTATGCTCTTGTTCCAAGATGTTGATTGTCTAATCTGCTTGCAATGTTTATGTGCAAAGTGACTAATTTTTTTTTATTGTTTCACTCCACAGTTCCCTTCCACAGGAATGGCAGACTGTGGCCTCCCACTTTGCCAGCCGTTGGGACTTTCCTAACTGCGGAGGGGCAATTGATGGGAAACACGTCCGCATCATCCCACCGCCCAACTCGGGGTCCTACTATTATAATTACAAGGGGTTTAATAGTGTAGTGATGTTGGCGGCATACGAGTTTATGTATGTGGACGTGGGGATGAACGGCCGGATCTCGGATGGTGGTGCCATTGCACACACGGAGTTCTACTGGCATCTCCAAAGTGGCAGTCTGTGCTTGCCACCTCCAGAGGAGAATGCTGAAGGACTCCCCTTCGTCTTTGTCGCAGATGAAGCGTTTGCGTTGACTCCCCATCTGATGAGGCCCTTCCCGATGAGGACCCTCACCCCAGACCAGAGGGTCTTCAACTACAGGCTGTCCAGAGCCCGAAGAGTGGTGGAGAACACCTTTGGCATCCTGGCCAGCTGCTTCCGCCTGTTCTTGACGGCTATTAACTTGGCGGAATACAAACTGAACCACATAGTTCTTGCCTGTTGCATATTGCACAACTTTTTAAAACGACACAACAGCAACTACGTGGTGCCCGTTGGCCCAGATGTGGAGGGCCCTCCAAATGCTGACCTCACAGCCCTTCAAGCGGCACGTCCAGGCTTGCCCCCTCTAAATGCCCGCGCGGTCCGCAAGCAATATATGGACTACTTTGTGGGTAGGGGGGCCATTGCTCTGCCTGACGATGTGTGAGAGGCATTTTTTAATAAATCTCTTTTTTAAACCAACCTAGGATTTCTTGTCATTTCCGTATTATTGCTTATTTGACCTTGACATTTTTTCCCTTTAGCTTCGACAGTGGGAATGCACTTTCTGGGCAAAAGGATGTAACAGTCTCTTCTTCCCCAAAAAGATTCTTCTCATGTTGTGTGTTTGATACCTAATCTTTGGTCTAGAGAAGGTTTTTAGTGCATAACTGACACCCAAAATACTCCTTTTCCTCACCATGACAGAAATGTGTGTATTCACAAAAATGGTGTGCTACGTGTTTTCAAACAAATCACTGTGGGTGTCATTTACATAAGTCAAATCCACTATGCTCTACAAGTGCAGTGCAAAAGTGCCCTGGAAAAGAAATTTGCATTGCAAAGTGGACTTGCCTTTAGTAAATCAGACCCATTGCCCCCCAAATCCTTTACATTTGACATACATAATGCTTTTTTGTTTTTAAATAAGGAAGCCACACATTTAGAAAATTAAAAAAGTTTACTTGCAACACATTCACAAGTGCGTTTACAAACTTCTTGCCAAAACTGACAAGATCTGGGTTATTTACAACATTGTTTACAAACATTCCGCATTTGGTAAAACCAGGCATGGAGCAAAACAGAACATAGGAACTCGCAAAGATCAACTTTCTAAAGTGAAGACAAGATCAGACATGACTATATGTTCAAAGTGTGTTTGATCTTGCCTTCATCACATGGGGGGTCACCCCTGGAAACTGGAAATTTAGAACATGCACACAATTTGGGTCGGAAAATGGTCATTAGATGGTAAAACACATGCCTAGAATCTTCAAAAGTGACATTTTCCATCATGGGGATGAATGGACGTTTTTTGGGGGTGCAACCCCTTCACCACAACCACTTTAGTAGTTCGTAAAGTGGTTGCACCCCCAAAAAAACGTTGTCATTCATCCACCATGATGGGAGCTAGCACATGTGGACACAATGTGTGCATGTTCCAAATTTCACACAGTTCTTAAGTTGCAAATGTGTTCAGAAGCAGCCACAAATGTGTGTTAATTACTTGGTGCGTTTTCATATTTTTCCTAAAACATCAATGATGTTCTTCAATTTTTGTTGAACATCATTGATGTTTTGCTTTATGTCATCTAGATCTCTATTGCAGACCATTATCTCCCCGATGAGTACGTGGGCACTCTCTGTGTTAAAGTGCGATTCTTCTTCCACAACATCCACGTCACCTAAAAACAACCAAAAAAAAAAATATGTCTTGGAAATGAGGCAGGCATACATTGATTAGCTTACCAGTAGCTGTGTTCTCCCACACTCACCTGTTGTGGTGACAAGTTCTCCAATTTCTCTGATCTCTCCTTCCTCCTCCTCCTCCTCTGCTTCTGGTCTTTCCCCTTCTTTGGGAGGTGTTGGTTTGGTGGTTTCCTCTGACGTCACGAGTTTTCGCTCCCCTATGAGAAGGTACAAAAGGAAGATTTAGCAACACAATCTATTGAGGGCAGAAATAGGAAATGTCAAACATTGCTTGAAAGTGAGGGACAATATTTTTGTTGGGCCAGTTACAAATGACAACAACATGAATGGAGTCACTTTTTAAAGGTGCTAAACTTAGTAGCTTTTTGGTAGAAGTTTGTCTGATGGAGACCCCCCTCTAGTATCCACTGGAGCACATGTGTGGAAAAGCCTAATAAAAAGTGGGTTTGGGTGTCCCAGCACTAGTGCTCTAGAGTCCAGATGGGTAAACAGCTACTGGGTGACCTCTCCTTTACATTGAATAAATTGGCTTGACATTTTTGATGACATTTCTAGAGAGAACAAACTTCCTTTCCCAAAACAATTCACCAAACCTCGTATTATAAGTGGCCGAACGATCGAGGTTGAGTACGATCGAATGGACACACACGAACATGACAGTGGCAGAAAGATCGAGGTTGAGTACGATCGAATGCACAGACGAACCTGAAAGTGGCCATTTTCGAATGTACAACTTTGTAAAAATACAAACACATGGAGCAGTATGCAAGCAAGAAATCAAACACACAACACAACTACTTACTTTTTTGAAGAACTCGCTTGATCTTTCTGTACTGATCGGCCTCCCTCAGTTTCAGGTCTGACCAGCGTTTCCTCAGTTGCTCCTTGGATCGTTGTACCCCAAAATGATTGTACAGCCTCCTCACAACTTTAGACATGATCTTGGCCTTGCGGACATTGGGGTTGAGGTAAGGCCCATACTTCCCATCATAGTCGCTCCTCTTTAATATGTCCACCATCTCCAACATTTCTCCAAATGACATATTGGAGGCCTTGAATTTCAGGCTCCGGGATCGGGCCGTTTCTGCCTCCGGCCTTTCCTCGTCCTCCTCCTCGTTGCTGCAATATTTCGGGCGCAACTGCTGTGTCCCCGCCATGTGCTCTCCCCACTGCGCCATAAAGAGAAGGGGTGGGGAATAGACGAGAAAGATCGTCAGGGGCGGGCGGAGTTTCACGCATGCGCACTGTGAGACGAGGGGAGAGAAAGCTCACGCACGAGACGATCGCTATAACGAAGGTACAATTTGACGTTGGTACATAACTAGCCTAGACTGATTAGACCTTGAGGCTTCTTTATGGAGAAGATTAGGAGAGTTAAGCCTGACATAATTTATAGTGTTTTGTGTGGTGTTGTGTCTTTCAGAGATTATGCAGGGATTCAACGACGTGAGTTTTCTCCCCCTGTTCATTGAGAAATACAGGGAAATTCCCCTTTTATGGCAGGCCAAACACCCCCATTACGGCATCAAACCAATGAGGTACGCAGCCCTGCTGGAACTTGTGGAATTTGTAAAGCCAAGGTTCCCCACGGCAACTGTTGGTGATTTAAGAAAGAAAATTGGCAGCCTGAGGAGTGCGTATATCAGGGAGCGCAAGAAGGTCCTGAAGTCCCAAGAATCCGGAACTGCAGCAGATGAGGTCTATGCCCCCAAGCTCTGGTACTATGACAGTCTCCATTTTCTCAAAGACCAGACTGATGTCACGGAGCCACTCTCGCCTCCTCCTTCCATGCTTCCTTGCGCGCAGGCCACCCCTGATGAGGCTTCCGAGGAGCAACCTGGGCCTTCCAGTCTGGAAGATGTGGAGGAGCCCAGCTTGTACCAGGTATAGTAGTTTGGGAACCATTTTTCTGAAAAAGGAATGATGTTCACTGAATTCAGGATCCCCATTTGCTTAGTTCCTAACGTGGTTGACATATCAACTGACAGTAGTGTTGGAGACATTTGGGGCAAGAATATAAACTGCTGGGCTGAGAATTGTATGGTTTTCTATTTGTAAACATTTTGCAACAGTCACTAGATGAAAATTGTGTGTGTTTTGATGAACAAATAACTGAAACTATGTCCCTTTTTCATACACAGGAAGACCTCAGCCAGGAGGAGGCTGTGGAATGTGGCAGTCAGGAGGAGGAAGGGGTTAGTGGCAGCCAAGAGGTGGGTAGTGGCAGCCAAGAGGGGGGTAGGCCTCGGAGCCTGACTGACTCCCAAATCCCTCCCCTCCGCCTTCCCTACAAAAGGGCGAGAAGGGGGGGTGAGGCGGGAGAGTCAGCGCTCCGGATGATCAGAGAGGCTTCAGCCTCCCTACATGCCACACCCACCTACGAGGAGACCTTTGGCTCCGTGGTTGTCACGAAAATGATGGGTATGGAGGCGGGGCAACGCAACATGTGTGAGGGGGTCATCCTCAAGGTCCTAAATAAGGGTATGGCTGGGGAGATGACCCCACTCACACATGTTTGCCATCTCCCCACAGTTTCCAAAACAGAAGATGTAAAATGTATGGCCCAGCATTACACTGTGTAGCATTTTCTTAACTACACCCATGACATGCTTTACCAATTCACTAGGTGTCTGCACTGAGAGCACTATAGTATGGTAGTCTTTTTATGTATACAAAGTATTCCCATACGGTCTGGTGGTATTGGGGCATTAGTGGTTAGTGGTAGGTTGACTAAAGCACATAAACCCAAGATAAGTATAGTAACAAGTCCTAGTTGCAATCTCGGAACACCCAATAAAAGGATAGTACGCGACCGGTCTAAACTGTGTGCCATGTTCACCAATGCCAGGAGCCTGGCGGACAAGATGGGTGAACTAGAGATACTGTTGTACGAGGAGGATTTGGATTTTGTGGGAATTTCAGAGACCTGGTTCAACAGCTCTCATGATTGGCTGGCAACCATTCAAGGGTATACCCTTTATCGAAAGGGATAGAGAGGGTAAAAAAAGGGGGAGGGGTATGCCTATATATCAAGAATAATGTACAAGTGAATGTGAGAGATGACATCACTAAGGGAGCTAGGGAGGAGGTGGAATCCTTATGGGTAGAGCGCAAAAGGGATGAAGCTAAGGGGAAAATAATACTGGGAGTATGCTATAGGCCCCCTAACCTGGGGGAGGAGGGGGAGATTGATCTCCTATCACAATTTAGATTAGCAGCAAGGATGGGAAGTGTTATCAATTATGATTTTAATTATTTTAATTTTAATTAAATTAATTTGAATTAAATTATCCAGACATAGACTGGGTGGAGGGAACCATGCATTCATCTAAGGCTCGCCAATTCCTAAATGTCTTGCAGGACAATTTCATGGGTCAGATGGTAGACGCACCAACTAGAAATAAAGCATTACTGGATCTACGGATTACCAACAATACAGACCTGATCAGGGATGTGGAAATACAGGGTAATTTAGGAAACAACGATCACCGGTCGATTGGCTTCAGTATAAATCACACAAATAGGAAACATAAGGGGAATACAAAGACAGTGAATTTCAAAAGAGCCAACTTCCCTAAACTACCTTGCTAGAAGGCATAAATTGGGATAAAATCTTAGGAACAAAGAACACGGAGGAGAGATGGGTTTGCTTTAAAAGCATATTAAATAAGGGCATTAGCCAATGCATCCCAATGGGAAATAAATTTAAAAGAGCGAACAAATGGCTTAACTGGATGGCTTAACTCAAATGAAAAAATGCATATAAAAGCAAAGGAGAAGGCCTTCAAAAAATACAAGGTTGAGGGATCATCATCAGCATTCAGACTTTATAAAGAATGCAACAAGAAATGTAAGGGTGCAATTAGGGCAGCTAAGATAGAACACAAAAGACACATAGCGGAGGAGAGCAAAATAAATCCCAAGAAATTCTTTAAGTATGTAAACAGTAAAAAAGGGAGGGCAGACCATATTGGACCCATAAAGAATGAGGAAGGACATCTGGTTACAAAGGATGGGGAGATGGCGAAGGTATTGGATGTATTCTTCTCCTCTGTCTTCACGAGGGAATGGGGGGGCTTCAGTAACCAAAACTGCAGTGTTTATCCTCATGACACATCACAGGAAGCACCTCCATGGTTAACAAAGGACAGAATTAAAATTAGACTTGGGAAAATTAACATTAATAAATCACTGAGACCAGATGGCTTGCACCCAAGGGTACTTAGGGAACTCAGTCAAGTAATTCCCAGACTATTGTTCCTAATTTTTATTGACAGTCTACTGACTGGAATAGTACCAGCTGATTGGAGAAAAGCCAATGTAGCACTAATATTTAAAAAGGGCCCAAAATACATCCCAGGGAATTACAGACCAGTTAGCCTAACATCAATAGTATGCAAGCTCTTGGAGGGGGTGATAAGGGACTATATACAAGATTTTAGTAATGAGAATGGTATCATTAGCAGTAATCAGCATGGATTCATGAAGAATCGTTCTTGCCAAACCAATCTATTAACCTTCTATGAGGAGGTGAGTTGCCATCTAGATAAAGGAAGGTGTATCTGGATTTTGAAAAAGCATTTGACGCAGTTACCCATAAACGTTTGCTGTACAAAATAAGATCCATTTGCATGGACCATAGGGTGAGTACTTGGAATGGTCAGGGGTGGATAGTGGGGTTCCCCAGGGTTCTATGCTGGGACCAATCCTATTTAATTTTTTTCACCAATGACCTGGAGGATGGGGTAAACAGTTCAATCTCTGTATTTGTGGACGATACTAAGCTAAGCAGGGCAATAACTCCTCTGCAGTATGTGGAAACCTTGCACAAAGGTCTGAACAAATTAATGGGTTGGGCAACTACATGGCAAATGAGGTTTAATGTAAAAAAAATTCAATTAATGCATTTGGGTGGCAAAAATATGAATGCAATCTATACACTGGGGGGAGAACCTCTGGGGGAATCTAGGATGGAATATGACCTGGGGGTCCTAGTAGATGATAGGCTCAGCAATAGCATGCAATGCCAAGCTGCTGTTAACAGAGCAAGCAGAATATTGGCACGCAATAAAAAGGGGATTAACTTCAGAGATAAAATTATAATTCTCCAGCTCTACAAGACTCTGGTCCTGGCCGCACCTAGAGTATGCTGTCCAGTTCTGGGCACCAGTCCTCAGGAAGGATATACTGGAAATGGAGCAAAGAAGGGCAACAAAGCTAATAAAGGGTCTGGAGGATATTAGATATGAGGAAAGGTTGCGAGCACTGAACTTATTCTCTCTGGAGAAGAGACGATTGAGAGGGGATATGATTTCAATTTATAAATACCGTA
Source organism: Lithobates sylvaticus (assembly GCA_028564925.1). Taxonomy (NCBI): domain Eukaryota; kingdom Metazoa; phylum Chordata; class Amphibia; order Anura; family Ranidae; genus Lithobates; species Lithobates sylvaticus. The sequence goes on along the minus strand of CM053035.1, from coordinate 63,801,184 downwards.
CTGGTGACCCCACAATAGGGATAAAACTTTTTGGCGGAAGGGAGTTTAAAAAGACACGTGGCCACTCATTAAAATTAGAAGTAAAGAGGTTTAACCTTAAACTACGTAGAGGGTTCTTTACTGTAAGAGCAGCAAGGATGTGGAATTTCCTTCCACAGGCGGTGGTCTAAGCGGAGAGCATCGATAGTTTCAAAAAACTATTAGATTAGCACCTAAACTACCACAACATACAGGGATATACAATGTAATACTGACATATAATCACACACATAGGTTGGACTTGATGGACTTATGCAACTATGTAGATTTACTGTATATGGAACACCTCTAGACATATACAAAACAAAACCCTTGCTATACTGTACCAAAATACAAGGCAGTCTGGGGCTGCCTACTACTAAATAAAAGCACAGGAAGCTAAAAAAAATAAAAATTGCCTTGGGGCTCATATGCTTTGGCTCCTGCCAATGTGCTTCCTTAAAGTGGAATTAAACCTTTTTGTTGGTACTTATACCTACAGGTAAGCCGATAAGAAGGCTTACCTGTAGGTTCAGTGAATATCTCCTAAACCTGCACGGTTTAGGAGAAATTTACACTGCATACAGCCAGTGATGTCACTGGCACATGTGCTCTGAAGGGACAGAATACCCGTGCCATCCCTTCAGAGCTCCGTGCCATGGTCCGGGACTCCCACAAGCAAGTGCAGAAGTGACGTCATTGCAGCGTGGCCCATTAGATGGCTGGAGGACACGAACCCGGAAAGAAGACCGGATGAAGATTGAAGCGCCTTCAGTAGGGACAGTGTGCCGCTGGAGGGCTTCGTTCTAAGGTAAGTATTTCATAATATGCTAGTATGCGATGAAGGGTTTAACATTTTTTTATGAATATGACCAGATTTCATTCAGTAGTGGCTTCCTCCTGCTAAAACTTTACTGCTTCCGGATGCACTGACCTCTAAAAGCATATGAGGTTGAGTTACTAAAACTGGAGGGTGTAGAAAATGGTGCAGATGTGCATGGTAGCCAATCAGCCTGTAACTTCAGCTTGTTCAATTAAACTTTGACAAAATAACTTGGAAGCAAATTGGTTTCCATGCAGAGCTGCACCAGATTTTGCACTCTCCAGTTTTAGCAAACCAACCCCACTTCCTCCAATATCTGCATACAGTAACAGAAGCAGAGCAGAAAGTCAGCCTCTCTATAGTCTCAGCCTCTGCTAGCAGCGATAAATCTATTGCAGCAGCAACCTCTCGCTAGTCCCAGCGATAAAGCAGATCTCAATCCAGGTCCTCAGTTGTCAGCAACTTTAGTAGCTCTGCACCTGAGCAACTCTGATCTCAGAAAACAGGTCCTCAGATTGTAACAGGCAAGTGGGCACTCCGGAACAGAGGTGCACACTCTCTGGTCTCCTTGCAGCAAGTGAAAGTTCTTGCTCTTTTAAGCCCATGAGAGAAAATGCTCCTTTCCCCATTAAGAGTCTATATCTGGGAGTTGTAGTCCATCACTCCATGTACTCTTACGCAAGACCCTCTTCCCAGACTACAGAACCAGTTCAGCACAGCAGGGTAGCAGCTACAGAGAGCAGCTGTAGCCAGTGTTTCTCTCCCTCTCCATTCTTAGCCAATCACTTGGCTACACATATTTGCTTTGGGTTTCTTTGGATTCTCTGTGTAGACATATGTTTTTGGCATCTTATTTGTAAAAAAAAAAAAATAAACTGTGCAGCAAAGGGGTGTAAAAAAAAAGACCATTAACATATATCAAAATGCCTATATGTGTTATATGGAACTGTTGACTATGGTTAAACCCATCCTGTCTGCTTTCTTTATGCCCCTCCCCACCTATAAGCTGCCTATCACCATATTAATCAGGGATCAATACGTACATATTGATTCTACTCCACAAGAATCAACACCCCAATCCTTCAAAACTCATAGCGAGATGCAGATTTTGTGAAATTCAAACAAAAAAATGTCTGCAAAAACTGGAAACTTCTAACTGCACACATCGGAAATAACTACACTGTCAATTACACAGTATGACAATTAAGCCTAATGAGTCATATTCACAGCTAGCTAAAGTGAAGCAAAATCCAGAAAGCCTACTTATACTAAGAGCACTTCCAAATATTGTGCAACAGTCAGACGCTCTGGTGATACGCTTTTACACAAGCAATTGTATTGGTGGGTTTTTTTTTTTATATCCGCTGTATACAGCATCACTCCCCAATGAAGTCTATAGGAACACTGAAATCCTTTTTAACACTCACTACACATTCTAACAAGCATAAAAATACCACAGTATGTTTCAATAGACTTGAAAATGAAAACACCAATGTACAAACGCTTGCCATTTTTAAGACCTGGCTTTTGTACAGAGCATGCTTTACAGGGGCAGGCACTTACAGGATTCATATCCAGTTTTATACCTGTAGCCATGGTGTAGCAGCTAGTAACAAACAATCCGCCAATCCGCCATCACCCCACCGCCAGACTTCATACATCACTTCCAGAGACAATGAACAGTCTTTTGCAAGTTTTGTTTTTGTTGTTTTATTGGGGGGGGGGGGGGTACAACTTGGATAGGGATAGGAATATGGGATGCCCATAGGATAAATCTTTGCAATCATATTTAAGGATTTTAGTACACTTTGAATAAAGTTAGGGCCAGAAGATATAATGTGCATATAGGATTTAGTATGAATCTCCTCTTGCATCTCCATGCATACTGTTGCTCCTCCTGCAGCTCCACCCCAGCAGACTTTTCCATCTAAGAGTTCTCTAGCCATCCGACCGTGTGGTGGCAGAGACATCACTAATGACCCTGTAAACGTAATGTTCTTAGATCTCTTTCACCTCCTGCCCATAACTTGTTTCCTCCTGTTCACTTGGTTCCTCCTGCACAAACTTAGTTACTGTATTGAAATATGACACATCCTCTTCTATTGAATAGTAGGGGCCCACTCTGAATAAGCCTCCCTACTGTGGCTCTGGTTGCTCGCTGTCACTAGGCCAGAGGCCTGCAGAACCTCTCCCCGAAGGTCCAGTAGGATAAAAGCATATCTTCTAGGAAATATGGACTACTGTTTCCAGCCAGCCCAACTTGCAAATCATGTGCCCGCAGGCAGCATCGACTTGACACAGATCCCCACAGTCTCCTTTCCTATCCAGGACTCCCCATCATCCACTGTGTGTATTGATGAAGACTCCACTAGTGACCGTTTACTAGCAGAGTTCCCTTCACAGACTCCTTGGCACTCCTGTCCTTGGCACTTCAGCCCTTGGCACCTCCAGCCCCACTGTGGTAACACTCACCGAACTTCCAACAGCCCTGAGTCCTTGATGAGGAACTTTGACTGGACCATGCGTACTGCCAGTTTCACCTGCCCTTCTGCTCCAGGAGTTCCCTACCATCCAACAGTGTGGTGGCTATTCTGACTCTGATTGTTGTGAAGCGACTATCCCGTGTGAGACCCCTATGCCTGGCCTGTATAAGATATAATCACTGAGGACAATCCTCATCAGATAGCTTGAACTCACCAAATACTGTTTCCATCCACAGATGTGCTTTTATTCTGAACATCAGGTTACAGCAGATGACAGGATACAAACAGATGAATAGGTTGTGGTATTTATGCGGTCAAAAGATGATATTGTCTGTAGCTTACATTGCAGAATACATGTGCCCTGCTACATGTGGCTTGTAGCTGCTTTCATGACACAGGAAGTACAATGACAGGAAGAAGGGTGGAGCATTACATACAAAGGAAGTATGTCATAACATAAGGGAAAATGAACATGTGAAAACAAGTGCATTACCACAAAAGGTCACTAGATGGCAGCATGTGAACTAAATATAAATGTCCATAGAAAATGGTTAGGAAAACAGTCTATATAAATTCTATGCCCCGTTGAGGCAGCATACTCCCCGTCTGGCATGGTAAATGTCACTATATACATCAGAACGGTAGTTATGCAACTGCAAATAACAAACAGTGTAATTTGCTAGATGTCTTAAAGACCTGAAAGACATAAAAAGAACATGCATATAATGCAATAACAACAACTCTTAATTCAAGGCTTCAACTTATGTCAACTAAAGTTCAAGTCACAGGTAGGATCCAGCAGCGTAGGCAAACAAGTTCATTTTCCAAAGGGCAAGAGCAGAATAAGTTCAGTGATACAGTGGTGTGAAAAAGTGTTTGCCCCCTTCCTCATTTCCTGTTCCTTTGCATGTTTGTCACACTTAAGTGTTTCGGAACATCAAACCAATTTAAACAATAGTCAAGGACAACACAAGTAAACACAAAATGCAATTTGTAAATGAAGGTGTTTATTATTAAAGGTGAAAAAAAATCCAAACCATCATGGCCCTGTGTGAAAAAGTGATTGCCCCCTAAACCTAATAACTGGTTGGGCCACCCTTAGCAGCAACAACTGCAACCAAGCGTTTGCGATAACGTGCAATGAGGCTTTTACAGCGTCCTGGAAGAATTTTGGCCCACTCATCTTTGCAGAATTGTCCTAATTCAGTTACATTAGAGGGTTTTCGAGCATGAACGGCCTTTTTAAGGTCATACCACAACATCTCAATAGGATTCAGGTCAGGACTTTGGCTAGGCCACTCCAAAGTCTTCATTTTGTTTTTCTTCAGCCATTCGGTGGTGGACTTGCTGGTGTTTTTAGGATCATTGTCCTGCTGCAGAACCCAAGTTCGTTTCAGCTTGAGTACACGAACAGATGGTCGGACATTCTCCTTCAGGATCTCTTGGTAGACAGCAGAATTCATAGTTCCTTTTATCACGGCAAGTCTTCCAGGTCCTGAAGCAGCAAAACAGCCCCAGACCATCACACTACCACCACCATATTTTACTGTTGGTATAATGTTCTTTTTTCTGAAATGCAGTGTTCCTTCTACGCCAGATATACTTGGACACACACCTTCCAAAGAGTTCCACTTTTGTCTCATCGGTCCACAGAATGTTGTCCCAAAGTCTTGGGGATCATCAAGATGTGTTGTGGAGAAATTGAGACGAGCTTTGATGTTCTTTTTGTCCAGCAGTGGTTTTCTCCTTGGAACTCTGCCATGCAGGCCATTTTTGCCCAGTCTTTTTCCTGATGGTGGAGGCATGAACGCTGACCTTAACTGAGGCAAGTGAGGCCTGCAGTTCCTTGGACGTTGTTGTGGGGTCTTTTGTGACCTCTTGGATGAGTCGTCGCTGCGCTCTTGGGGTAATTTTGGGCGGCCGGCCACTCCTGGGAAGGTTCACCACTGTTCCATATCTTCGCCATTTGTGGATAATGGCTCTCACTGTGGTTCGCTGGATTCCCAAAGCTTTGGAAATGGCTTTATAACCCTTTCCAGACTGATAGATCTCAATTACTTTCTTTCTCAATTGTTCCTGAATTTCTTTGGGTCTCGGCATGATGTGTAGCTTTTAAGGATCTTCTGGTGGACCTTACTGTGTCAAGCAGCTCCTATTTAAGTGATGCCTATTTATGTGAACAGGTGTGGCAATAATCAGGCCTGGGTGTGGCTAGAGAAATTGAACTCAGGTGTGGACAACCACAGTTTTTGGGCTCTTTCACACGGACGGACCGTATGTCCGTTTTTCACCCTTCCGTTTTCGGATGAAAAACGGACATACAGGTATCCCTATGGGATAGCGGGTGTCAGCGGATGAGCATCCGCTGACACCCGCTCTCGTTCGTGCCCGCCATGCTCCGTTTCTGCAGACGGAGGAAAACCCAATTTTTTCATCCGTCTGCAGAGCGGATCGGATGACGACGGACTCGGTCCATCGTCACCCGATCTCCCATAGGGGAGAGCGGCGCTCTGACAGGTCCGTCCCTGCACGGAGTGCAGGGACGGACCTGTCCTCTTCTGCTCAGCGGAGATCGCTACGGCGATCCCCGCTGAGCAAGCGGCTATCCACGGGGCGGATCTGCACTGATCCGCCCCATGTGAAAGAGCCCATAGTATGTTTTAACAAGGGGGGCAATCACTTTTTCACACAGGGCCACGATGGTTTGGATTTTTTTTCACCTTTAATAATAAACACCTTCATTTACAAATTGCATTTTGTGTTTACTTGTGTTGTCCTTGACTATTGTTTAAATTGGTTTGATGTTCCGAAACACTTAAGTGTGACAAACATGCAAAGGAACAGGAAATGAGGAAGGGGGCAAACACTTTTTCACACCACTGTAGGTCTGATGAAAGTCTTTACAGTCCCTTGTCTTAAAGCCTTCACCTCCACCTTACGTACCTGACCGTCATCACTAGGAACGCTCTTTACAATAAGTCCCATGAGCCATTCGATTCTTTCAGCTTGCTGGTCCTTAGGCAGAACAAGATCTCCAACTTGTATGTTAGGGTTCAGCCATTGCCATTTCCTGCGTCCTTGCAGAGTAGAAAGATACTCCACCTTCCAACGATTCCAAAAGCATTTGGCAAGGTGTTGTACTTCTTTCCACTGGTCATAGCACAGATTTACTGTTTTAAAGTTTCCAGGTGGAACAGGAACAGACCCAAGCTTCTGGGTAAGAAGAGTAGCTGGGCTAAGTATAATTAGGGTCTCTGGATCCTTGGACATTGGAACAAGTGGTCTTGAATTGATTATGGCAGATGGTAAAAATCTTGTAGGTAAGTCTTGTGGAGTTAAAGTCCATAAGAATTGAGTCCAATATTTTACGTGTGATGCCTATCATTCTCTCCCATAAGCCACCCATGTGGGAAGAATGAGGAGGATTGAAAATCCATGAACAGCCTTTTTCAGCTAAAAAGTTTTGGATTGGCCTAGAGCTGAGCTGTAACTCTCGACAGGCTCCAACGAAAATTATTTCCACAGTCAGATCTTAGTGTCTTGACTGGTCCTCTGATGGCTAGGAATCATCTTAGAGCATTGATGAAACTTGATGCATCCATAGATTGTATTACTTCAATGTGTACTGCACGCACACGCATGCAAGTGAAAGCACTGCCCATCGTTTGCTATTTGCTTGGCCACCTCGAGTTCTGCGGGCTGTTACCATCCATGGCCCAAAGACACCCAGACCAACATGAGTGAAAGGTGGGTCAGTACTTAACCTGTCAGCTGGCAAATCTGACATTTGCTGCTGCTGGTGTTTCCCTCTCAGTTTGCGGCACTAAACATAGCTGTGTAGTGTAGCTCTTATGGCACCCTCTGTGAAGTGTCTACCTTGGTGCTTAACCCCTTCATGGTAGTGCCTTATGAGCAAAGTGGTGATGTGATGGCGAGCAGGTATAATGATAGGATTACGTTCTTGCTCACTCAACTCAGCCTTGTTTAAACGTCCACCAACCCTTAACATGCCATCATTGTCAATGAATGGATTCAGGTTGGCAATTGGACAGTTTTTTGCAATGTCCCTCCTGTCACGGATACATTTAACTTCTGAGCCAAAGACCCTCTGTTGTTGTCATGTACCTACGTGTATTTGAACCGGGATGTTCCTGGTCCCACAGCTGCAGTCTTACTTGTTGTGCCACAGAGGAGCTCTGGAGTTATAGCTATGTTCTCTTAGTTTGATGCATTACTTTGGACTCACTAGCCCCACCTGCTGCCAGCTGTGGACAATCTACAATCAAAGCAGCCCATAAATAGCAGCACTTCCTATCTCTCAGTGCCTGTTTGTTTGGACTAACTTCCTGGGAGTTTTGACTGCTTTTTGACTCTGAATACCGTGTTTGAACTTCTGCCTAATTTCCTGACTACTCTCTAGCCTGCTGATTTTGTACTTCACTGCCAGCTTGTGTATGACCTTCGCTTGCCTGACCAATCTCTGGATTTCGATAGTGTACCATTTTGCCTGATCTGTGGCCGTCCTGATCTGCCTGACTAAGTTTTCACCTGAATCCTCACCACACAAGCTCCACTTCGGACACTACCTATCACAGGTACCTTACAGTTGTACACTGCGTATTATGATCAGTTCACCTTCAGCCATGTCTTTTGCAGAAAGAAGCTTTTGGCACACGTGCCAACCTTGACAGTGAGCATCTGTGGGCTTTGTGTGGAAGCAATCTGCAATATGAACTAACCTTGTGATGGTGCGTACAAGCCTTCTCCACTTGGAGAAACGTTCATGAAACATTTCTGGATCCTTGTCAGGTTCTAGAAGACTAAAGACATCAGCTGTGGTTTCTTCTGGATGATCCAGCAGGAATTCAGGACCTGTCAACCAAGAAGAATTTGCAAAAACACTTGCAGACACTTGCCTGGTGGCATGATCTGCAGGGTTAATTTTAGATGGAACATAATGCCATTGTTCAGGTTTAGATGATTACCTGATTCTCTCTACACGGTTGCTGTCATAGACATAGAAACGTTTAGTCTGGTTGTAGATGTAGCCCAGAACAATTTTGTTGTCTGTGTAGAATCTGACGTCATCTATCTGAATGTCTAGCTCACGCAGTATGAAATCTGCTATTTCTACAGCTAGCACAGTCCCACAAAGTTCAAGCCTGGGAATAGTGTGTTCAGGCTTAGGTGCTAACTTAGCTTTCCCAAACAGAAACATTATTGATTAGAAGAATCTCTTACCTTGAGGTAAGCGACAGCTGCTATGGCCTCAGTAGATGCATCTGAGAAGATGTGAAGCTCTTTCCTCTGACTTGTGGCAAGGGAGACAGAAGTGTAGCAGCGTGGTATACGGATTCCATCTAAAGCATGTAGAGATTGTTTCCAGGACTCCCACTTTGAAAGCTGGTCTATCGGTAGTGGAGCATCCCAATCTTTAATAGTTTCTGAGAACTGTCTATGTAAGGATTTACCTTGTATTGTGATGGGAGCTACAAATCCCAATGGATCGTATAGGCTGTTCACTACTGACAGAACACCACGTTTGGTAAATGGCTTGTCTGCAGAGCTGACCAAAAAACCAAAGGTGTCTTTTAATAAGTCCCACCGTAGGCCCAGACTTCTCTGTACAGGTGGTATGTCCATTCCCAGATTCAAGTCTTTAAACCCTGTGGCATGATCGAGAGGTTGAAAGGCTTTCATAACAGCAACACTATTTGAGGCACTCTTTAAGTCCGTCGTTCACATAGAAGTCTCTCTCTACAAAGTGTCGAGCATCCAAGAACCTGCAAATATATGCTAATGGAGGAAAAGATACGTTAGTCTCTTTTGTACCTTGAGCCTTTTTTATGCCCAGGTCGTATGGCAGTTTAGACACCACTGGATTCACACCATGAGCAGTGTCCAGGAAGCTTAGTCCAGGTAGATGTGGGTCTGTGCCAACTCATCACTCAGATCTTGGAGCTTGCGATAGTCTCTGTTCCCTATTTTTGGGAAGTTTTGCAGTCTCTTGAATAGAGCGCTTTCTATGGCTTCAGAGCTACTATAGGCTTGCTCAAGTCTTGCCCATGCAGCAACAAGACCTGCATCTGGGTGGTCAACATGCACTGTTCTCAGTCTTTTAACACAATCTGCAGATTCTGGCCCTAGCCAATTCAAGTTACTGCTTGGTAGTAAGGTTGAGATCAGCAATGGCAGCTTTGAGGGTTGGTCTCCAGGCCCTGTAGCTCTCCGGACAGTTGTCAAACCTTGAGAGGGTAGTGTTAATGAGCTCACGGCATACCATATATCTGGCAAAGTCATTCAAGTCTGATCTCTCACTCTAATCTCTAATCTCTACACACGGTCGGACATTCCGACAACAAAATCTGTCTGATTTTTTCTGACGGATTTTGGGCCAAACTTGTCTTACATACACACGGCACAAACTTGTCGGAAAATTCGATCGTTCTGAACGAGGTGACGTACAACACGTACGTCGGGACTATAAATGGGCCAGTAGCCAATAGCTTTAGTCTCGTAATTTATTCTGAGAATGTGTGGCACTTTGTCCGTCGGAATTGTCTACACACAATCGGAATTTAAACGATCGGATTTTGTTGTCGGAAAATTTTAGGTCCAGCTTTCAAACTTTGTGTGTCGGAAATTCCAGCGGAAAAAGTCCGATGGAGCCCACACACGATCGGATTTTCTGTCGGAAAGTCCGACCATGTGTACAGGGCATAAGGTGCCAAAGTAACTTGTGGAACCCCTCGGGTGTTAAAGTTCTCTGGTGAAGTAGGGTGAGGTTTACCAGGATGAAATGATGTTGCAAGAGCGTTTAACTGTGGTATAGTTCCTAAGACTTGTGCTGGCTGTGGCTTGAGCTGAGGCTTGTCTCTAGAAGTCACCTTGTCAGCAAGAGGTGATGCGGTTTGCTGCATAGATGCACTTGTGTTGTAGACTTGAAGAGGCTCAGGCATTTGGAGCTGAGAGGTCTCTGTGTTGAGAGTCAGAACAGTGTTGTTAGTAGGAAGTACAGGAGATAACTGTATCATTGCAAACTTTATGCTTTAGTACATTTCCACTGGGATGGACTAGTCTGAGTTAGTACTTTCTCCCATCGCTTGTTCGAGAACTCTCAGCCTTAATAGGGCAGCTGCTTCTTCCTTTTCCATTTGCAGAATCTTTAATTGGGAATCTGCCTCTACTTCTGCTTCTTGAGCTTTCATCGTTGCCTCTATTTCTGCTTGCTTTCTGGTAAAGGAGCTTCACACTTTATTTGCTTCAAGACTTGCACGGGCCTCTATTAGCTTGTCGCTTAATGTTGAACTTCTGGAGCGAGAGGATCTAGAAGAACGTGTAGTGTGCTTGGTTGAGGTGGATCTGTGAGATCTGGTCTCCTGCAGTTGAGCAATGCAGAGTTCTGCCTTACACTGGGCATTTTGCACTAAGAGATCCCTTTGTTGGTTTAGTGCATCAGCCCTGGTCAGTTCTGTTGAAGAGTCCTCTATATTACAGTCCTGCAAGAAAGCTGTGTATTTTGCAAACAGCCGCTGGTAGTGTTCATACAGTCTTAGTCTTCAGCTGGTTGATCATTAAAGTGTGACAAAACTGACATGCAGTGTGAAGTTCTGTCCCATAAGTCTGACAGATTGCTGGAGAACTCATCTCTAGTGGTTTCATAGTTTTCTCTGAGTTTCTGTGTAGGTTTTATTGTACGTGGGTCTTACACTCAGCAATATCCGCAGAATAGGGTCCCAGTCGATGACCTATTGTGTCGAAACGCGTGGGGCTACGCTTATCTTACGCATCCCACATTGCTTTTAATCTTTTTATGTGATCACGTTTTATGTCACATCTGTTTTACTTTAAGATTTTTTTTATTTTTTTTACACCATGGGATTGTTCTGAGCCATTCTGGAACCTTTGCTGAGACATTTTCATCACAAGACATTTGGTGTGGATAGGCGCTGCTCTCCATGATGGCCGCCTTGTAGCCTGGATCGTCTGGCTCTGTTCTCATTGTGTGCTAGTGGTTCTAGCACTTCAAGCCTGTATGATACATTGCTGTATGGTATTTGTATCCAACTTATCTGGTAAGAGTGTTTTATCTCTCTATCTGATTTTCACCTGTGAAGCTACCGAGATTGATTCAAGATTCACTCTGACTACAATTTTGGGCGATTGAGTTACTGGTCACTTGATTGGACTATTCATTGTGTGGGATTTTCTGTTATATCACCACAACTTTGGGCAATTGAATCACAGATCACTTGATTGGACTATTCACTGTGTGAGACTTTTTATTTTAATATCATCGTGGGTCATCCCCTATACAGTTTATGCATGTCTATTTGTTTATATGCACTGATTTCTGATCTGGGATAAGCATTGCATATATACTGCTGCTATTTACACATTGTCACTGTTAGAGCACATTGATATTTTTTTCTTTGCGGTACTCATAATTTTATCATATCATCACTGTTTGAGTGCATTGATATATTGTTTGCAGTAATTAGCGCTACACTTTTTTTTGGCAGAGACATTGCCAATGACCATGTAGAGGCAATGTTCCCTTCATAGCTCTCCCGGGGCTCTCCTGTGATGGGTGCACCCCCCCCCCCCAGATGGGGATGGCTTCCTGCGACTGACTAACATGCCATTCCTCACTTCACCCAGCCCTCTCTCTCACCCAGCAACTCTGCCCCCTGTGGAGAATCACCTCAGCTTATATATGAGGTACGCCCCCTGCCAATCTCGATGGGGACTGGTCAGGACTCACACACAAGATGCCTGTCACTCCAGTTCTAGGCCCAGCCCCCTTTCCAGAACATTCTCCCCGGGACAGGGTTAGGCGCCTCAGAGCCAGAGCCCAGGTGGTAACACCCACAGATACTCTGACCACTCCCAGCCCCCAGATCAAAACAGACAGGCCTAGAACGCAGCATGAGCCTGACTAAATTTGCCTGTGCTGGATAACCTAGTAAAAATCAACCTTACTAGCAGCTACGTATTGGTAGAGGGTGCTACATACTATTTTCATAAAACATTTTTTTTTATTTATTACAAGTATTGACATAGCACCGCAAATGTTAATGCAGCACTTTCCATACTGGAAAAGCAACAGCAAGTAGCTTTGTACTGTGAACTATATATAAGCATTATAACTATCTTTGCAGCAGGTTGATCTGTAGTATAACAGTGTTATAGCATGTATTATATGGTAATCACAGGATGTACCTTCCTTATTGTGTTATGTGCAGTTGTTTGTATCCTGTTTTCTTTTCCATGAAAAGACATGTGATATTCCTCCATAAAAGTATATAAGGAACTTCCAGCACATTATATCAATACTCTGCACAACAGTACATCCATATCAATCTCTACCCTCAAGGAGCTTACAGTCTAGGATCCCTGTCTCATATGCACGCACATACTAGGGCCATTTGGACATGAGCCAATTAACCTACTACTAATGCAGAGTACCTGAATAAAACCTTCACAAGCGCAGGGGAAACATGCAAACTCCATGCAGGTGGTTTTCTGGTTGGGATATAAACCAAGGACCCTAGTACTGCAAGGCAGGAGTGCTAAATACTAAGTCACTGTGCTGCCAAAGAGACAAGAAATGAGAGAAGAGAGTGTAGAATTCATGAAATCCTGATTAATTCTAATGCCGCGTACACACGATTGGAATTCTCGTCGGAAAAAGCTCTGACGGTTTTCTCGACGGAATTCCGACGGAAACTGTCTTGCCTACACACGGTCACACCAAATTCCGACCGTCAAGAACGCGGTGACCTACAACACTACAACGAGCCGAGTTCAATGCTTCCGAGCATGCGTCAAATTGTTTCCGAGCATGCGTAGGAATTTCGCGCGTCATAATTGCTACAGACGATCGGAATTTCCGAAAGAAACCTTTTCTGTCGGAAAAATTGGGAACATACTCTTAATTCTTTGCTGTCGGAAATTCGGCCAGCAAAATTCAGATGGAGCCTACACACGGTTGCATTTTCTGATGAAAAGCTCTCATCTGTCTTTTTCTGGCCTGAATTCCAATCGTGTGTACGCGGCATTACAGATAAAACTCAGACATCAGTTGTCCCTGATCCTGTGTATATTCATAGTTATAGTGAAATCTGAGAGGCATGTTAAAGCAACGTGGTTGTGTGCTATGTATAGTATGCCACACATGAGGGTGGGTGATTTGGAGACCCTCCCTGGAACGCAGCATGTGTAAGCATGGGTCCAATGTGGATAAGCAACATTTATAAATACTCGTGACTTGGGACGGGACTGGAACAGCCTTAATCTCAGTGAACAGAAACAATATTTTTTTCCCATATTATTTTCTGATTTGTTTTTGTAAACTAAGATGAATAAAGCTTTTCCATGAACTAAAGATTGAGATATCATAGCTTAGGGGTTCTTGAACTTGTAAATCTGAGTATCCAAATAAAATTGTTACCATACTGGAATGCAAGAAAAGAATTGTTATCAAAAACCACATAGCGGAAGGTCTTCACCATTTTTGTAGCATATGATTTTAAACATAAATAAATAAAATGTGTTTTGCCCCTTTCACGCGATTGACCCGCTCGGATCCGCATGTTCACTTTTCAGGCAGATCTGAGCGGGCTACCCATTGACTTCTATGGGCAGGCGGATGTCAACGGAGATGTGTTCGCTGACACCCACCTGCCATCCGATCCGACAAGATCCGCTCAAAACAGACGGATGGCGATACATTAGCCACCCGTCCAGCGGATTGGTTCGAATGGGATGAAATTGGACAGGCTGTCCGTTTTCATCCGATCTCCCCATAGAGAACAGCGGGGCTCTGACAGGTCCGTCTCTGCACAGTGAACAGAGACGGACCTGTCATTCACCTGCTCAGCGGGGATCAACAGAGCAATCCCCTGCTGAGCTAGCGGATTCCGTCCAGCGAATCCACCCCATGTAAAAGGGGCCTTATGTAATTTACCAATTAATTCATGATTATATAAAATAGGCTACGTTTACTAGAGTCATGTGGCAACCCATCATAAACATGCCCTTGATCAAACTTGGGTCCCAAACAATAGTTTAAAGTCATTTTGGACAGAGTAACAAAGGGCTATAACCTCTATCATTTTTTTTATTTTTTTTGCCATCTGTGTCCCATTAGGGAGAGTTCCCATCGAAGTGCTTCTAAAGTGAGGGAATCCCTGATTGTCATCAGAACTAGTGTCCCTATTGGAAGATTTCACCTCTGTTGCTGTTCTGGTGATAACCCAAAATTTGGGATTTTTATTCATGTTCACTCTCGGTGACAATAGTAAACAGGACAAATAAGATGCCCACAGCTTAGGTGCAAGCACACACACACGTTCAGCTAGACCTGTTCAGTGCCCATCACAAATTGATCACACCTGAAGTACTGATGGCCTATCTCATTTCTTGAGACCCTAACAAGCCAGGAAAGCACAAATACCCCCCCCCCCCAAATGACCCATTTTTGGAAATGAGACATTCCAAGGTATTTAGTAAGAGGCATGGTGAGTTTTATAAAAAAAAATCCACAATTCTTTGCAAAATCAAGATTTTTTTTTTTTTTTTTTTTCACAAAATTGTCATATTATCAGGTTATTTCTCACACACAGCATATGCATACCACAAATTACACCCAAAAACACATTCTACTACTCCTCCTGAGTATGGCAATACCAAATGTGTGAGACTTTTACACAGCCTGGCCACACACAGAGGTACAACATGCAGGGAGCACCATCAGGTGTTCTAGGGACATAAATGACACATATAACTTCTTGACTACCTCTTGCAATTTTGAAGACCCTGGAGCACCAGGACAATGGAAACGCTCCAAAAATGACCCCATTTAGGAAAGAAAACACCCCAACATATAATCTATGAGGCATAATGAGTCTTTTGAACATGTCATTTTTTTCTACAAGTTTTTAAAACAAGTACATACCAAAAATTACACCCCAAAATATATTCTGCTACTTCTAAGTACGTACCTACCTATACCATATGTGGGAGACTTTTTTCATAGCCTGGCCACATACAGAGGCCCAACATGCAGATAACACCATCAGGTGTTCTAGTGGCATAAATGTCAAATCTAATTTGACTACCTATTACACTTTTGTGAGACACTGATGGGCACTATAGTGGCATAGATGAGCATGAATGGGTATGGCTGGGTATTTATGGGGGTGGATAAGATGGTTTAGTATGGATGGCATGGCTGAGATGGATGGATGGCTGAGTATGGATGACATGGATGGCTGAGTATAGATGGCAAGCCTAAGTATGGATGGCATGGCTGGCTGAGTATGGATGGCATGGCTGTTAGTATGGATGGATGGGATGAGTCCTGCAATGGGCACAGAGCAGCACTTTGGGCACTACAAATCCAGCCCGATCTCTCCCTTCTCCGTTCACACTGTACCGATCGGTACAGAGAGGGGAGAGAGGAACCGGACATGACACCAGTTTGTTTACAAGTGATCGCTACGTCATTTGACGGAGTGATCACGTGGTAAATGACCGCTGTCAGCGACCATTTACAGTGATCATGGATACTCCCATGTGCGCTCCCTAGGGGGCCGTACTATGGCGTCCTCCCAGAGTTATTGAGCCGTGCTGTAGCCTTTATTCTGTTATAGCAAGGTTGTTAATGGGCGGCACAGTGGTGTAGTGGGTAGCACTCTCGCCTAGCAGTGAAAAGGGTTGCTGGTTCGAATCCCAACCATGACACTACCTGCCTGGAGTTTGCATGTTCTCCCTGTGCCTGCGTGGGTTTTCTCCGGGTACTACGTTTTCCTCCCACATTCCAAAGACATGCTGGTAGGTTAATTGGCTTCTGTCCAAAATTGGCCCTAGTATATGAATGTGAGTTGGGGACCTTGGATTGTGGGCTCCTTGAGGGTAGGGACAGATGTGAGTGTTCGATGTATGTGTGGAGCGCTGCGTAAATTGACAGCACTATATGGGTACCTTAAATATTGTCTCATCGGTCCACAGAATGTTGTCCCAAAAGTCTTGGGGATCATCAAGATGTGTTGTGGAGAAATTGAGACGAGCTTTGATGTTCTTTTTGCTCAGCAGTGGTTTTCTCCTTGGAACTCTGCCATGCAGGCCATTTTTGCCCAGTCTTTTCCTGATGGTGGAGGCATGAACGCTGACCTTAACTGAGGCAAGTGAGGCCTGCAGTTCCTTGGACGTTGTTGTGGGGTCTTTTGTGACCTCTTGGATGAGCCGGCCACTCCTGGGAAGGTTCACCACTGTTCCATGTCTTCGCCATTTGTGGATAATGGCTCTCACTGTGGTTCGCTGGATTCCCAAAGCTTTGGAAATGGCTTTATAACCCTTTCCAGACTGATAGATATCAATTACTTTCTTTCTCAATTGTTCCTGAATTTCTTTGGGTCTCGGCATGATGTGTAGCTTTTAAGGATCTTCTGGTGGACCTTACTGTGTCAAGCAGCTCCTATTTTGAGGGGACAGCAAATTTACACTGTTATTTACAAGCTGTACACTCACTACATTACATTGTAGCAAAGTGTAATTTCTTCAGTGTTTTTACATGAAACGATATAATAAAATATTTATTTACTTTTGTGAGATACTGTACGTTATTTCTGGAGATCACTTCATACGAGCCCAACTGTTCTTGTTCATAAAAGGGAAAACCATGCATTTTTAAAGCACATTTAAAGAATGTATGATACTCACCAGTGCTCAATAGCGTAGCCTCATCAATGCTCATCGGTGCTGCCTCATCAGTGTTCATCAGCTCAGCCTGTTCAGTCCCCATCAGCTAAGCCTGTTTAGTCCCCATTAGCTCAGCCTGTTTAGTCTCCATTAGCTCAGCCTGTTCAGTCCCCATTAGCTCAGCCTGTTCAGTCCCCATTAGCTCAGCCTGTTTAGTCCCCATTAGCTCAGCCTGTTTAGTGACAATCAGCTCAGGCTGTTTAGTGCCCATCCGCTCAGCCTGTTTGGTGACCATCCGCTCAGCCTGTTTAGTGCCCATCAGCTCAGCCTGTTTAGTGCCCATCCGCTCAGCCTGTTTAGTGCCCATCCGCTCAGCCTGTTTAGTGCCCATCCGCTCAGCCTGTTTAGTGCCCATCAGCTCAGCCTGTTTAGTGCCCATCCGCTCAGCCTGTTTAGTGCACATCCGCTCAGCCTGTTTAGTGCCCATCCGCTCAGCCTGTTTAGTGCCCATTCGCTCAGCCTGTTTAGTGCCCATCAGCTCAGCCTGTTTAGTGCCCATCCGCTCAGCCTGTTTAGTGCCCATCCGCTCAGCCTGTTTGGTGCCCATCCGCTCAGCCTGTTTGGTGCCCATCCGCTCAGCCAGTTTAGTGCCCATCCGCTCAGCCTGTTTAGTGCCCATCCGCTCAGCCTGTTTAGTGCCCATCCGCTCAGCCTGTTTAGTGCCCATCCGCTCAGCCTGTTTAGTGCCCATCCGCTCAGCCTGTTTGGTGCCCATCCGCTCAGCCTGTTTAGTGCCCATCCGCTCAGCCTGTTTGGTGCCCATCCGCTCAGCCTGTTTAGTGCCCATCCGCTCAGCCTGTTTAGTGCCCATCCGCTCAGCCTGTTTAGTGCCCATCCGCTCAGCCTGTTTAGTGCCCATCCGCTCAGCCTGTTTAGTGCCCATCCGCTCAGCCTGTTTAGTGCCCATCCGCTCAGCCTGTTTAGTGCCCATCCGCTCAGACTGTTTAGTGCCCATCCGCTCAGCCTGTTTAGTGCCCATCCGCTCAGCCTGTTTAGTGCCCATCCGCTCAGCCTGTTTAGTGCCCATCCGCTCAGCCTGTTTAGTGCCCATCCGCTCAGCCTGTTTAGTGCCCATCCGCTCAGCCTGTTTAGTGCCCATCCGCTCAGCCTGTTTAGTGCCCATCCGCTCAGCCTGTTTAGTGCCCATCCGCTCAGCCTGTTCAGTGCCCATCCGCTCAGCCTGTTCAGTGCCCATCAGCTCAGCCTGTTCAGTGCCCATCAGCTCAGCCTGTTCAGTGCCCATCAGCTCAGCCTGTTCAGTGCCCATCAGCTCAGCTTGTTCAGTGCCCAGCAGCTCAGCCTTACCAAGAGGAGAGGAGTCGGGGAGGAGTCCCGCCCCCTATGATAGACGTTACCAGTGTGCTGCCTATCCTAGGAGCCGGTGGGACTTCGCCTGACAGCCAGGTAAGCAGGAGATCCCCGCTCTGTATAATCCGGCGGTGCTCGCCAGCGGGACTTAACGGAGGGATGCTGCTGCACTGCCACACTGGATCAACATTTCACAGCCCAGGCAAATATAGAGTAGGGTGGCCAGGCGTCCCCCACCCTGCAAAACGGGGACAAAACCAGGGACAGACTTCCTCCGGGGACAGTATCCTCAATCCAGTGACTGTCCCCAGAAACCGGGGATGTCTGGTCACCCTACTGTAATACCACTATCAACTGTGATCAGAAAATGGACCTTGTATGCTTACGCAAATTAAGCCAAGACACTGGTTGTAGGCAAGTCATTGTCATCAAGAGAGCAAAGAGGCGCAGGACTTGAAGCTTAGCTTTTCTTCAAATGTTAGTAGTGGTGGGATATACCCACAGACGTGGAACCCCCCTACTTGACAAGTTTATATAAATGGAATGAACCAAGTGCCAAAAGATCAATCAGCCATGTCCATATATCCTTCCTTCTTGATAGCAAAGTCAAAACAAGCAGAAAAGAAATAACCAATGTGTACCGGGGCCAAAGACAAGGCTTGCTTGATAAATATCATAATAATAATAACAATAATAATAATAATAATAATAATAATAATAATAAGAGCTGTGATCTAACCTCCCAGACCGAAATCTGTAGAAGACACAGGTGGGCATATGAAATTCACTGACTGTGTAGTAGTGCTGTCAGTAGCATTTTGCTACTGACACTTTCATCAAGAATAGAGAATATATAGATATTTAATTGATGGCGCTTGGTTCCTTTTTTTTCGCAGTCATTGCCATCAGACTAGTATGCAGCATAGGTGAGCATATGCTAACCTCTCTCAGAGCATACAGATCACACAGTTGTTTTGCTTTCTGGAACAGTGCATTAGTGGGTTCATATTTAATAATTTCATCTCAAGTGGGTTGGTGGTATTAGCCCCCATAGACACGGTCGGAAATTCCGACCACAAAATCTGTCAGATTTTTTCAGACGGATTTTGTCCGAAACTGGTGTTGCATACACACGGTCGGACAAAGTTGTTGGAAAATCCGATCGCTCCAAACGTGGTGACCTTCGTTGCATACTACGGAACTACGTAGAGGCTAGTAGCCAATAGCTTTCATCTCGTAATTTGATCTGAGCATGCGTGGCACTTTGTCCGTCGGAATTCCCTACACACGATCGGAAAAAGGCTGATCGGATTTTGTTGTCGGAAAATTTGAGATCCTGCTCTCAAATTTTTTCCGTTGGAAATTCCAACAGAAAAAGTCTGCAAGAGACCACACACAATCGGATTTTCCGACAACATAATCCGATCGGACTTTATCCATCGGAATATCCGACCGTGTGTACGGGGCATAAACCTATAAAATCCATGATATCTAGTGCCTATTTATGTTTTTATATTCCAACTATGCTTGTTATATTTTTATGCAGAGTTTCTGGTCACCAGCATCAGGTTTGCCAAGCTGAGGTTGAGCTTTTTTTACAGTACAGTATATTCAGCTTTTTAATAGACACCTTGTTAATAAGCCTGACCCTATGATAATGATATTTTAACTTTTTCGTAATACTGACAGCAGTATAGACATAACACTTCTGTTTTAATGAACTTTGCAGTATTCAGAAATGTAATATTTACTTTGGTATAACACAAGGAGGAAAAATAATGATGAGAGAACATGGGGATTGTATCTTCAAAGAGAGAAATGGCAGCTTCCATACTTAAAGGGGTTGTAAACCTTCAAGGATTTTCACCACAATGCATTCTATGCAGAAAAAAAAACGAGCCCTTGTTTTACTTATCTGTACCCCCTCTATCTCCTCCTGGGGACGAGCACACCAGTAAAAGCTAGTGTCTCGGGTCCTGATTGGATGGATTGATAGCAGCGCAGCCATTGGCTCCCGCTGCTGTCAATCAAACAGGCGCTGGGGGCGGGGCTGAGTCATAGATTCGGCTTCTATGGACGCTGAATGAATGACGCACCCGCAAGGTAACCTCCATGGGAGAGCGCTTCTCCCAGGGGGTTATCTAATGCGGGGAGGAGCCACGAGAGCCGCCGAGGGACCCCAGAAGAGAATGTTCGGGGGCCACTCTGTGCAAAATGAGCTGCACTGTGGAGGTAAGTATAACATGTTTGTTATTTAAAAAAAAATAAAAAACAAAGCTTTAGTGTCACTTTAAAGAGGAAGTAAACTTCCATGTATTGTTTGTACCTATAGGTAAGCCTATAATAAAGCTTACCTATAGGTACTGTAAATATCTCCTAAATGTGTGCCGTTTAGGAGATATTTACTGTATATGCAGCCAATGATATAATCGACGCATGCGCTCTGAAGAAATGGCCAATCGTGTAGTTTCTTTAGAGCCCTGTGCTGGGACTGGTGGCATGTGTGTGATGTCACACGGCTCTGACCAGTCACAAAGCTGAAGTCCACGGACCCAGAAGGAAGATGGGCGAAGATGGATGTGGCCTCCAGCGGTGACGACGCAGGCTTCATTTGCAAGTAAGTTTCACATATTGTGTTAGTATGCGATGCATACTAGCACATTATGCCTTTATTTTTACTTTTACTTCCTCTTTAATACATAATAGGGTGATACTACTACAGTAATACCTCGGATTGTGAGTAACACGGTAAATGAGCGTTTCGCAATACGAGCTGCTATTTAAAAAAAATCCTGACTCGGTTTGCGAGTGTTGTCTCACAAAACGAGCCGGATTCAAGCCTCTGCGGTGTGCAAAACTGCATTTGACCAGAGGTGCGGGAGCGGCGATGACACTCGGAGCCGTTCTGAGCCATTCGGATGCCTTTCCGAGGGTTTCCAAGTGCATCCTAGCGGCTCCGAGTGGTCTCCCAGTATTTCCGAGTCTCTCCGGCGCCCCCCCCCCCCACCTCTGGCCACATGCTGTACTGCACACAATAGAAGTCAATGTGGAACTAATTATCTTTGTTTCCATTAACTATGGGGCAACGCGCTTTGATATGCGAGTGCTTTGGATTACAAGCATTCTCCTGGAACAGATTATGCTCGTAATCAAAGGTTCCACTGTATATTATTATACGATATATTAAACTAATCTTATACCTTATTATAGTATATACTATTTCAGTTTTGCTAATTGGACTATGAATGTGCATCACCACACTGGCAGGGTCCTCCCTGTGCTTTTCCTTTTAGTAAACTATGAGAGCTGTTCAAGTGAAACCGTGACTTTTGATTATATAATAAAAAAAAATAAAAAATTCAAGGAGTGAAAACTCCATTTGCTTTTCAACATACTCCCCTGCTACATTTATGTACTTATCCCAGCATTTTACTAATGCCTGGAAACCTTCTGCATAGAAAGATTTGTCAGTATGCCTGAACCATCCTAGGACAGCCTGCTTCACTTCATCATCAGTGCTGAAATTAAAGATTTGTCTCTTCAATTTCACTGCAGTTTATGCGTTGAATTTTATAATGCAATATATTTATCAGAATATGGTTATTATTTATTTATTGATCTGAGTACACCAATAAAGTGCCGCGGCCAATTCTTTGCCAGTGTGTTGAGCTATTATTTAAATAAGTGATATATGTTTTGGTATTCGGGGAGGGTAGGTGCGGCCTGCATTCCCATACATTTCTGGTTGTGTCAGTAAAACCTCTGCGAATGCATTCAGTGTTCTGTCTCTGTGGACGTGTTTCTGTCTCTGTGGACGTGTTTCTGTTGGCCTCAATAAAGTAATTTTGTCTCTTTCTCAGTACCGTATCTATCTCTGTGGATGTGTCAGCACTCAGCACAGTATTCTGTCTCTGATGATACATTTCTGGTTTCTCTCTTTGTGGATGTATTTCTGGTGTGTCGGTACAGTGTTTTGTCTCTGCTGTTTGCATCAATAAAATGTTCTGCCTCTACAGACACATTTCTGGTTGCATCAGTACAATCGAGGGTATGGGGTGTGGAAGAGGGAGTCAGCAATAGAAAAGGTCCAATCACATGCAGGCCCACATGTAGGAATTCAATAATGTAACTTAGAACTGTAGAAAATAAAGGACAAGTTGAGCTAACAGTTGTGTGATCATGCCTGAACCCAAGACAATAGGTCAAAATCTCAGACAGTTGTAGCCCTTATGACTCTTATGGCTTTGGAAGGCCATAGTAAACTGGAAAGAAAGGAGCTTCAGATTAGGAAAGTTGGCAGTGGGTGAATCAATCGACCCCATTGTTCACAACAGTCTTCTGCTGTCAAAACATTTTCTGCTGTATGTCCATGTATGGAGCCACAATCTGTACATAAGTGATGTCAACGTTAGGGATGTAGCACCCCATGTCTTATGGTTTGTAGTCCAGGACAATTGCTCTACCCTTGTTGGCTGGTATCAGAATCATAGATTTATCTCTGGAAAGAGAATTAAGGATACATCGTTCATCACAACTGAGGTTATAAAGTGGCCATCTGGTTTTAGAGATTGTGGTGTTGTCATGTGGCAGGTGGGATACATTAATTTCACAATTTAAACCGAGGTGGCATGCTAGGAATCCAGGTAGGTTATGTACAGAACAAAAACATAAATAAGATAAACCCTGTACATAAATGCAATTTAATTCACAGAATTGACAATATGCAGTTAAAAATAGAAAATCCTAAAGGGACACAGCCGAAGCCCAGCATTGCTCAAGACTGTCAAAGACCCCCCAGTGAATGTTTGCAATAAATTCAAAAAGTAACAATGGTAGCCACTCTGATCAATATAAAACTAGAAAAAGGCAGAAGTATTTTCAGCAGCCTTGAGCAACATTGGGCATCTTGTGTATTGATGTTCCTTTTAAATGGGAAGGGGCTGCCTCCAGGTAAGCTTCTTTTCAATGCCGTGTTGCATTAGGCCCCTTTCAGACGAGGCGGACTCCGCTTGCACGGAGCCCGCCTCTGTCCGCCGGCTCAGCGGGAGATCTGTCCGTTGATCTCCGCTGAGCCGGCGGATGACAAGCCTCTCTCCGCTCACTGAGCGGGGAGGGGCTTGCGAGCGCCGCTGATCTCTATGGAGAGATCGGATGAAAACGGACAGTGTGTCCGTTTTCACCCGATCTCACCCGATCTCACCCGATCCGACGGATCTGGACGTGTGGTCCATACGTCTGGATTTGGCGGATCGGACCGGATCGGATGTCAGCGGACATGTCTCCGCTGACATCCGACGCTCCATAGAGTAACATGGAGCGCCCGTTCAGATCCGCCGTCAAAACTGACAGGCGGATCTGAACGGGCCTTCCGTGTGAAAGGGGCCTTACTATAGGTTTTCAAACATTTATCCTGAGTAGTTGAAACAGTTTAGCTAGTTTTTACATAATTACACTGTTAGTCAGGTTGAAAAAAGTCCCTCTAGTTCAACCAATAGGAAAAAACAAACTAAAAAAAAAAACCTCCATATACAGTGCCTTGAAAAAGTATTCATATCCCTTGAAATATTCTACATTTTGTCATGTTACAACCAAAAACATAAATGTATTTTTTGGGATTTTATGTGATAGACCAACACAAAGTGGCACATAATCATGAAGTGGAAGGAAAATGATAAATGGTTTTCAATTTTTTTTACAAATAAATATCTGAAAAGTGTGGCTTGCATTTGTATTCAGTCCCCTTTACTCTGATACCCCTAACTAAAATCTAGTGGAACCAATTGCCTTCAGAAGTCACCTAATTAGTAAATAGAGCCTACCTGTGTGTAATTTAATCTCAGTATAAATACAGCTGTTCTGTTAAGCCCTCAGAGGTTTGCTAGTGTACCTTAGTGAACAAACAGCACCATTAAGGCCAAGGAACACACTAGGCAGGTCAGGGATAAAGTTGTGGAGAAGTTTAAAGCAGGATTAGGTTATAAAACAAATATCCCAAGCGTTGAACATTTCACAGAGCACTGTTCAATCCATCATCCGAAAATGGAAAGAGTATGGCCCTGCAAACCTACCAAGACATTGCCAACCACCTAATCTTTACAGACCAGGCAAGGAACGCATTAATCAGAGATGCAGCCA
>CM053035.1:63707827-63776228 GCA_028564925.1 Lithobates sylvaticus | reverse complement strand
ATTCTGCCTGCTTTGGTAGCTGCAGCTTGGCACTGGATTCTGTTGCTCAATCTGTCGTCTATTAGCACCCCTAGATCCTTCTCCATCCTTGTTTCTCCCAGCTGTCTTCCACCTAGTGAATATTTTACATTTATGTTTTTGTTTTTTGTTTTTTAAACATTCAAAGACACATTTATGTTTTTTGACCCCAAGTGCATTACTTTACATTTCTCCACATTAAACCTAATTTGCCATTTGTCTGCCCACTCTTTTATTATGTTCAGGTCTTTCTGCAAAATTTCTATGTCCTGATGCAAGTTTATTACTCTGCATATCTTTGTGTCATCCGCAAAGACTGAACTAGTTATCCCATACTCTATATCATTTATGAATATGTTGAATAGAATTAGTCCCAAGACAGAACCTTGGGGTACCCCACTCACCACTCCAGACCAGTCTGAGTACATGTTATTTATCACTAATCTTTGGACCCGTTCCCTGTAACCATTTTTTTTAACCAAGCACAAACCCTATGGTCCAAGCCTGTGGACTGTATCAAATGCTTTTGCAAAGTCCAGATACACCACATCAACAGGCCTCCCTCTATCTAGATGGCTGCTTACTTTCCCGTAGAATGTTATCCTCTAATAAACCCATGCTGATTACCACTAATGATATTCTTCTCCTTCAGTAAAGCTTTGAATATAGTCCCTAATCATCCCCTCCAATAATTTACCCACTATTGATGTTAGGCTGACTGGCCTATAATTCCCAGGAATATGTCTCTGCCCTTTTTTGAATATTGGTACCACGTTGGCTTTTCTCCAATCAGTTGGTACCAATCCTGTCAGTATGCTGTCCACAAAGATTAGGAACAGTGGCCTGGCTATAACTGAGTTCTCTGAGGACTCGCAGGTGTTAATGCCCCGTACACACGAAAGGATCTTCCGACAACAAAACCGTGGATTTTTTTCCAAAGGATTTTGGCTCAAACTTGTCTTGCATACACACGGTCACACAAATGTTGTCGGAAATTCCGAACGCCAAGAACACAGTGACGTACAACACGTACAACGAGACGAGAAAATGTAAGTTCAATAGCCAGTGCGGCTCTTCTGCTTAATTCTGAGCATTTGTGGACTTTTGTGCATCGGAATTGTGTACACAAACTCAGAATTTCTGACAACAAGTGTTCTATGGAGCATACACAAGGTCGGACTTTCCGACAACAAGCTCACATCCAAAATTTGTTGGCGGAAAATCCTATCGTGTGTACAGGGCATAAGCCATCTGGTCCTGGTGATTTATTTGTGTTAAGTTTATTGAGTCTTTCGTTGACTCCGGCCTCCTTTAGCCACAAGGGTATGTCACGTGCTGTGTCACTAACACTACAGGCGCTGTCGGTAAACCCTTCTTTTTCCTGTGTTAAGTGTGCAATGTGCTCCGATTTTGTCTTTTTACTGTTAATATATCTAAAAAGAATTTGGAGTTATTTTTACTTTGTTCCGCTATGTGTCTCTTGTAATCTTTTTTAGCTGCCCTGATTCTGATTTTACATTTCTTATTGCATTCCTTGTAGTGCAGGAATGCTGGTGATGACCCATTCTCTTTATATTTTTTAAATTCCATACTTTTTTCCTTGATGAGGCTACTCACATTTTGGTTTAACCACTCAGGTCTAATTTTTGCATTACTTTATTTATTGCGCGATGGAATGCACTGTTTGATACCTTTTTTTAATATGTCCCTAAAGCATTCCCATTTATCTTCTGTGTTCAGTGATTCCAGAATTTGGTCCCAATTAATGTCATGTAGCAATAACCGTAGCTCAGTAAAATTGGCTCGTTTGAAATTTAGTATTTTTTTACTACCCATATGCCTCCTTTTCCTGTGATTTATGGAAAATGTGATCATCCTATGATCGCTAGATCCCAAGTTATCGCGTATCTCCACATCCGAGATCAGACTTGGATCGTTCGGAATTAATAGATCTAACAGGGCATTCTTTCTAGTTGGGGAATCCACCATTTGGGACATGAAGTTTTCCTGTAAAACATTTATGAAGTGACTGGTCTTTAGTGAGTGAGCTGTTCCCTCTGCCCAGTTGATATCGGCATAATTGAAGTCCCCCATTATGATTAAATTGCCCTGTTTTCCTGCCATTTCTAGCAGAGATAGTAATTCCAGCTCCTCCTCCTTCATGTTGGGTGGCCTATAGCATACCCCAACTAATAATTTCCCATTCGCCTCCTCTCGTTAAAGTTCTACCCATACTGATTCCACCTCCCCTGGTCCCATACATAATGTCGCTACTCTCTACCACCCTTACATCACTTTTGACATATAAACACACCCCTCCACCTCATCTACCTTCCCTATCCTTTCGATACAAGGAATACCCCTGTATATTGGCCAGCCAATCGCGTGAGCTGTCAAACCAAGTTTCAGTTATTTCCACAAAGTCTAAATCCTCCATGTGTAATAGCGGCTCTAGATCCACTATTTTGTTGTGGCAAGGCAATACAAATGATGCCTGCTAAACGTGTCAGGCATAGACGCTTTGTAACCACCTCCATTCACTTAAAATAAAACGCAGTTGTGGCGTTTACAGCATGTTTAAGGTACAGTTTTAAAGTGCTAAAAGTGATCATTTACAATTTTAGCCTTATAAAAAATTGTAAAAATCTCACAGGGCATCACCTGATGCAACTTGAAGGCCTGCGCTATGCATGGGAATCTATTGGTGCATTAATTAAAGGCTGCTTTAGAATTCAATGCCTGCGTGAAAAAAACCTTAGTGTCATGAGCAAAAAGATATACCTTGCCCACCAAAGTGAGTATCAAAAAGTTAGTTGTCAGTACATTTACTGTATGCTGCCTTCTAAACTTATCAATTTTTTAAACAATAGATTGTTTATGCATGAAAATAAATACGTATATACAAATAATTACCTCTCTTTTTCAGTGTACTGTACATAAATCAATCTTTCTGTCTAAAAAAAAAAAAAAAAGATACCAAAACCATCAACTCTTCCAAAAACATACAATGATTGAGATCTAGAAACATATATTGGACTTATAAGACATTTAATATTCTAGCTGAATTAATCTTATTTTGCCCAATATTAGAAGCAGTAATATATTATGAGAATTTTTGAAGCAGTCTTGCTTGAATTTTTCTTTTTCTCTTTTTTGGGTAAATATGGAAAGGAGTTTGAAACTTGTCTGGAATAATGTAACAGATCCCCTTTTTTTGGGGTAATTATAGGAGTAGTTTAGTTCAGATATAGTAAATTAAATATAAAAAGATTATATGACGATTCTTGATAGCCATCCTCTTCTCCCTCCCTCTTTTTTTCTTGCAGCATTTTTTATGTTTTACTTTTTACGGAAACCCCCCAAATCCCATTTTGGGGTTCTGGTGTACATAAATCTGGGCATTTTTTTTCCCCAGTTTTTGTTGACGTCAGACCCCCGTTGGATCTACAGGAACTTTTTTTATGCGTGGTGTATCTTAGCTATGGTTATAGACTATGCCTATATATTTCTTCCCCTCCCCCCCTCCTTTTTTTTTCCTCTCCTCACCCCTTTTTTTTTGTGCATCTGGTTATATGTCTATTAGAGATATCACTTCCCTACTATGGTAAACATACATTTAATGACATATAATAGAGGGTTAAACATTCCAGGAAAACATCATCAGCTTCTCCGTGAATTGAAACGTTCGAAATGTTCTATAGCTTTTCTACAAGAGACACATTTTATTCAGGATACATCATTAGATTGCATTCTACTTATTTCCCTACTTGGTATCATAGTTTTTCTGACACTAAAAGGGCTAGGGAGTAGCTATTGGTATACATAAAAATATTTCCTTCACTCTGGATAAGAAATCGACAGACATCATGGTAGATTTCTGTTTTTACAAGGTAAGCTTCAATGTACTTTAGCAAATATCTACTGCCCAAATGTCAACCAGACATCCTTTTTTATACAAATCTTATCCAAACTGAAGGATTTTGCTACAGGTATAACTATATTAGCAGGAGATATTAATTTGCCTTTGCACCCCCTGCTTGATGCCTCACAGGGACTCACTGGTATCTCATGTAAACGGATTGCTCAAGTCAGAAAGAGCTTACACTCTGCTCAGATGATCGACACTTGGAGGGTTGTAAACCCTAAGAAGCGTGATTTTTTCATACTATTCTAACATTCATGACTCCTATACAAGGATTGATACTATATTCATCGATCACTATGATTTACCGCAATTATTTCTGCTTCAATAGGAACAATGAGGTTGATTTACTAAAGGCAAATCCACTTTGCACTACAAGTGCACTTGGAAGTGCAGTCGCTGTAGATCTGAGGGGAAGATCTGAAACATGCTGTTTTTTTTATTTTCCTTGCATGTCCCCCATAGATCTACAGCGACTGCACTTCCAAGTGCACTTGTAGTGCAAAGTGGATTTGCCTTTAGTAAATCAACCCCAATGTCTCTTTCTGATCATGCCCCAGTTTCGGCACGTCTGGCTATATCTGCCGCTTCACTGCGACAATATAACTGGAAACTTAATGAAACATTGCTTTCTGAATCAGAAGACCTGGCCTAGCTTTCTGCCTCCTTGACCCAATATTTTCGAGACAATGCTTCACCCGAGATTTCAGAGGCAGTTTTATGGGAGGCTCATAAGGCTTTTATACAAGGGAGATTGATTGAGCTAGGAGCCAGAAAAAAGAAAATGCAGCAGCTGAGGTTAACCGACCTGCTGAGGCAGGTGACTGATCATTAGAGAGCTCATAAATTAACTAGCTGTGACTGTTAGCATAGAACTTATGCAAAGAAGAGAAGAACTTAAATCAACACTTAATTTCGAATCTAAAATTAATTTACAATTTTCTTTGCAAAAAATCTATGAGTGGGGTGACAAGCCTGGAAAGTTGTTGGCTCGCTCTCTTAAGGAGAAAAAGTCAGCTACTTATATTGCTAGTATTAAAATACCATCCGTGGAAGTAGCACGTACCTCCCCTCACGTTGCATGAGTTTTTTGCGATTTTTTATGCAAATCTATACAATGTGAGGGGGGGGAGCTTTCTGATTTATTGTCAGGGGAAAAACAGGACAATACTTAGGGCAATCTACCTATCTACAATTTACCAAGATTGCCTGCGGAAGCCTTGTCTGTTTTAGAGATGGAGTTTACAGAGGAAGAATTTTATAAAGCATTATCTTCAATGTCACCAGGGAAGGCACCCAGACGCGAAGGGTATTCTATCTTATACTATAAAAATTTAAAGATATCCTAATTCCATATTTAACTTCTTTTGCTA
This sequence comes from Lithobates sylvaticus, assembly GCA_028564925.1. NCBI lineage: Eukaryota > Metazoa > Chordata > Amphibia > Anura > Ranidae > Lithobates > Lithobates sylvaticus. The sequence continues at coordinate 63,770,915 of CM053035.1, read as the reverse complement.
ATTCAATATCGTGTGCGGAGGGTTTTCGCCCTGAATCTTTAAATGCCCATATAACTGTTTTACCAAAACCAGGAAAGGACCCGGCTTATTGTGGTAACTATCACCCTATTTCATAATTAAACTTGGACATTAAACATTATGCAAAAGTATTAGCTGAAAGACTTCACCCATTGCTTCTGAGTTGGATAAACACAGACCAAACAGGGTTTGTTTCAGGTCGTGAGGCCAGAGATAATTCGCTCCAAACCCTGTCACCTTTTTCATATGTTAGACACTACGTCCAACCCACACTGTTATTATCTTTAGATGCTGAAAAAGTACTTGACAGGGTGGACTGGGAGTATTAATGACGACCTTGAAATTTTTAGGAATTGGCCCCAAAATGATAAGCCGGATAACATCTTTATATGGATTGCCCACCGCGAGAATAAGGATTAATGGAGCCCTAAGTGACTCATTCACATTATACAATGGAATCCGTCAGGGATGCCCCTTGTCTTCGTTATTATTTGTTTTGTCCCTGGAGCCCTTTTTCCAAATGGTCAGGCTTAATCCTGATATACATGGAGTAAAGGTGCGAGAGAAGCAACATATCTAGCTGCTTATGCTGATGATATATTATTTTATGTTCAGCGACCTAGAATTTTCTTTACCAAATCTTATGACTTCCTTACATACTTTTCAAGCTATACCCAGATATTAAATAATATGTCTAAATCCGAAATCCCACTAACAGAGGCACTGAAGCTTAATTCCTTATTTGCGTTTTGTTGGCAACCAGTTACCCTAAAATACTTAGTAATTAACTTGACTGCCCACTTATCAGATTTATTTAGACACAACTACTTTTCTCTGTTAAATGGAATTAAAACAGATTTAAGGAGGTGGTCTTCAATCTGCCATTCATGGCTGGGCAAAATAAATGTAATAAAGATGAACATACTACCTCACATCTTGTTTCTCGTTCAAATGATTCCCATGGGTGTTCCTATAGGTTTTTTCTCTAACCTACAGGCTTATATTTCACACTATATATGGAAGGGAAGACGTGCAAGAATCTCTCTGTCCTATATAGCAGTGGTCATCAACCCTGTCCTCAGGGCCCACTAACAGCCCAGGTTTGCAAGATAACTGAAATACATCACAGGTGATATCCTTTGCTGCTCAGTGATTGCAGTATTCTAGTCTGCATCTCCCCAAGGTAATACATAAAACCTGGCCTGTTAGTGGGCCCTGAGGACAGGGTTGATGACCACTGCTATATAGAACTAAACAAATGGGAGGGTTGGCACTTCCAAACCTTAAATTATATTATTATGCAATAGTTTCCATTCAGCAATACGCTTTAAGACTATCTAGTGATGCTAAACATTGGGTGCAAGTGGAAACCGCCTTGGCAGATAAAGATTTGTCTGTGGTAATGTGGCTCCCACGCTCATTTAAGGTCTCGCATCTTCAACATCCCCTTTGACCATATCCACTCTATCCATATGGGACCTATTACATTCTCATTATTCTTGGAAGTATAATTCCCCATTAATGCCTCTTATTGGACATACTTATTTTTTGCCAGGTCTGATGGATAGAGGGTTTAGACGTTGGTTCAGAGATTACCAACCTCAGCTACATCAAATTCTTGAGAATATTAAGTTAAAATCGTTATAGTCTATTTGTGGAAAAACGGATCTTAATTCCATGGATATATGGTGATATACACAACTATCCCATTTTGTGCATAAATTACCAAATCTGCTTCGATCATTGTCTGAATTGAACCATGTTGAAGCGATAATGCGGTCCAAGATCCATCTCCTGCACTGTATATCCTTATTCTATAGAGCTTTATTATCTTTCAATGGTCCTCTTTATCCTGGGTATAGAGCTAGTGGGGAAAAAAATGTACAATCCAATATCTCTGATGGACAAAAAGATAAGATTATGCAGTTAGCCCATGTGTCCTCTATTTCATCTAAAATGGAAGAAGTAAATCATAAACGTTTAATTCATTGGTATTATACGCCAAACAAACTGCACGCAATGTCCTCCTCGACATCAGCTTTTGTGTTGGAGGGAATGCGGAGGTATCAGGATGCATGGTCATTTTGGTGGACTTTTCCACTTATTCAGAGATAGTGGAAAGCAGTTGCTGATATAATTTCTATAATACAAAAAAGATGAGATAAAACTTGAACCTTGGTCCATGTTATTTCACTGTTCAGCAGTATTAACCACTTCAATACCCGCCCATTGTCAAATGACGCCCACAAGGTGGATCACCCATCCTGGGTGGGCGTCATATGACGTCCTCCCATTCCCGGCCTTCTAGGGGGTGCCCGCGCACGCCCGGGCACGCCCGGGCACGTCCGCGGCGTCGCTCGGGACCCGGTGTGCGTGCCCGGCAGCCGCGATGTCCGCCGGACACCCGCGATTGCCCGGGAACACAGCAGGACCGTGGATCAGTGTGTGTAAACACACAGATCCACGTCCTGTCAGTGGAGAGGAGACCGATGGTGTGTTACTAGTACAGAGGAACACCGATCAGTCTCCTCCCCTTGTTAGTCCCCTCCCCCCCACAGTTAGAATCACTCCCAGGGAACATACATTAACCCATGCAGCGCCCCCTAGTGTTAACCCCTTCCCTGACAGTCACATTTACACAGTAATCAGTGCAATTTTATAGCAAAGATCGCTGTGTAAATGTGATTGGTCCCAAAAATGTGTCAAAAGTGTCCGTAGTGTCCGCCGCAATGTCACAGTCATGAAAAAAATCACAAATCACCGCCATTACTAGTAGTAAAAAAAAAAAAATGCAATAAATCTATCCCCTATTTTGTAGACGCTATAACTTTTGCGCAAACAAATCAATATACGCTTATTGCGATTTTTTTTTTTTTACCAAAAATATGTAGAAGAATACATATCGGCCTTTGTTTTTTTTTTTTTAAATGGAATATTTATTATAGCAAAAAGTTAAAAAAATTGTGTTTTTTTCAAAATTGTGATCAATCAAATACCACCAAAAGAAAGCTCTATTTGTGGGTAAAAAAGGATGTACATTTTTTGGTGTGCATTATCGCACGACCGTGCAATTGTTAGTTAAAGCGACGCAGTGCCGAATTGCAAAAAGTGCTCTGGTAAGAAAGGGGGTAAAATCCTCCGGGGCTGAAGTGGTTAATAAGCAGATACACTCCACATTTATTGAATGCTGCAAAATCTCTGATTCTTGTATATTGGAGACAACATGATATACCCACAGTAATCCAATGGTTACAAAATGTGGATGATACATGTTTTTTAGAAGAGTTAATATACATGGCTAGAGATACAATGGAGCAATATTTAAAAATATGGACATGCTGGTATGAGTTTAAAACTACATCCTTATATAGTAATATTGTTTAAGATAGATATATAAGTTTTATTATAAATATTTACGTAAAGTAGTACATTAGATGATTGATGAAGGTAAAAGAATACTCTTTGTAGTGTAATGTAATATTAAAGTTGTATTGGAATCAACAGCCAGATAAGCACTGTTCTTTTTCTTTCTTTTTCTTCTTTTATAATAATATAAAAATAATGTGTATTTCCAAAGATTTATTTGACTTGAAAATATATATGATTTTATTTGAAGTTTTGTATGTTTATATTCCTTGTCGAAATACTCAATAAAAACGTATTAAACCAAAAAGCTACAATGGTTTTCGTTGCATCAGCTGAACTAAGATCACATTTTCCTGGCTGCAGAACGCACAGAAAGTGGAATTTTACGATGTTACTTTGTCAGAGTTTTTCAAAGGCAGTTAAAGGTCGTCTCCACGCGCAAGCCTGTGTTGCCTAGAACTATGCCGTGACTGGTCTCATACCATTTTTGTCGGCTGACTAGTATTAATGCCAAATATTTCTGCTCAGAGATCTAGTTTACAGGACTCTAAAACTCTTGCCCAGGTTACTGGAGTATGTGCATGGATATATATCAGTATTTGGAGATTATTTAGTGGTGAGTGGCCATTTTTTCAAAGGTCACCACTCTTAAATATCTTTTTCCTACAGATCGGTCTATAGCAAATAGATATTCCAACCATACGACCAATAATAGTTGGTGTGGTGGTGAGATGCTCACGATGAATAGTGGTGAGGGGCAAAGAGCTGCAGCATAGGATACACACTCTTTCTTGCCCCTGAGCTCCTGAAGACAGGGACAGTTGTGGTAATTGGTGCGCTCTGCTGTCAGTCCATGAAAGGTTCACGTATTAACTTTCTAGGGTGTGTGGTTGACTCCAGGACTCAAGTGGTACAAGGATGTACCCCATCATATCAATATCATATCACGTGTATAAAGTACAAATATTCTATATATTGCAGCGTACCAGTCCTTAGATGAGGTGGTTACAGTCATTTTCTTTATTCTGGCAAGTACAAAGAATTTCTGTTGATCTTGCCAAGAATCCAGTGTGCTTGCAACTTCTTATGCACTAAACTGAAGCTTCAGAAAACTGAAATGTGTGTCCTTGGGTTTAGAAATGCTTTAAACAGAATTAAACCCTTAGCTGGCTTCCTTAGCTTTATTTTTTATCAAGCTAATACTATTTTCAGCAAATACAGACCTGTTGATCTTGGCAGAAATGCAGGGTTCTTGTCACTTCATGTGAGCTGCACAGAAGAATATCTTCCTTCTTAGCTATCTTCTGCAAACTACCAATTGCTCTGCCCCATGTAATGAGGATGAAGAGATATATAAATGTTTGTAGTTCATATCAGGGGAGCTGCCTAGATAGGGTTGCCACCTGTCAAGGATTCACTGGGACAGTCCGGGTTTTAAATCATGTGTTCGGGTTTCAGGCGGTCTGAAACCCGGACACATTATTCAGACCAGGCTGTGACTACCCAAGTAACCAAGATAGTAACACACAAATTGTTGACTTACAGGAGCTGTGGGCGGCTGACTGGGGGCAGGTTTGGCATCAATGGGGGCAATGATGTCAGCAAGAGCAATTTGGCCATACCCACTGTTCGCTGTGGCACGCTATGGGCACCGCATTTCTGCTCTCCTTAAGGTAGCCACCACTGGAGGCTGTCAGGATATCCAAATAGCGGCTGCATCTGATTTGATGCAGCTGCTGTTCACCTTAAAATTTTCCAGTAGGATCCTCTCCCGAATGTTGACCAAATATTCAACTTGGCAAATGGAGTGGGGCTAACAGGGCCATCCAGTTAGCAAATTTTGGGCAGTTCATCAAGAAAACCTCATACACCAATTACAATAATGGAAAACCTAAAGAAGAAATTAATTCAGTGTTTACCTTGGATAAATGCTTGCTGTGATTTTTATGACTGAGCAACAAATCGGACACTGTGTGGGACATACTTTTTTGCAGGAGTTATTACATACACATCGCAATGATTATAATGAACAACTGTTAAACTTTTTACATTTTTCCAAAAGTATCAGCAGTACTAGCTATAGTACCATACACCTTAAAATGTTGCAGGAAATGTGGGAATGGGAAAAGACTTGTGTCGTTTTTTAGTCGTATTTAAAAAAGCTGAAAGTATGAGAGCATTAAAACCCCTGTATTTGCCATTTCCCAACAAGGAAATTGCTTTTCACCTCTTTTCCTGGACATGCAACAGGAAGTGAGTGCAAATCTCCACAAAGTCAAAGAAATTACACATTTAAACACTTGTCACTGGAACCAGTGTCCCTTCTGGAAGGTTTACCCTTACCCTTTGTTCTAGTAATAAATATAAAATTCAGGATTTCCCACCACTTTCTGCTTCAGTGACAATGTTCACTATAACAGAAAGGGATCTCCTCAGCAGAGACACATAGCAGAATGAAATACAGGTGGTCTAACCTTTCCCCATTCTGTCAAAAGCATGCAGCACCACCAGAACACCTGTTGGTTGCCACAGTAGTTCATAGGCAGGAATGATAAAATGCTGGTGTCCAGCAGCAAGGGTCTCCAAGTGGCCAACCAAGTTTAGTTAACCACTACCTGAGGTTGGCGCCGGGGAGACTATTCTGTCCCACCCTACATTATGCTCTTTGCTTCAGCATGGTGCCTATGCAAACTGTTTCTGGCTGACCTGCGGTCCTTGTATCTGTCCTGACCAACTCTTTCCTCTGCCATCCTGCCCCCTTACCTGACATTACTTTGCCCTACTTCCCATTGCCTGTTCCTCTAGGATTCTTTATACACTCATCTGAGTGGTTACATATTAATACAGCCACTGACTAAACCTGAAAGCAGCCAGTGTGTAACAAATTGGAAATTGAAGCCCAACATCACTGCTAAGAGGTCCAGATACAACTGTAAAAATATATATGAACTCCCGCGCTTATGGTATGAACAACTGTATTTCAATAAAGGCCAGGGGGACAATCCATAAAGTAGCCAATGTATTTTCAGTGTCCAAAAGTATTCCCTTCATCAGGGCTTGATTGAAAACAATTTGAATATACTAGAAGTGTGTAATGGGTAGGGTGGTGGTTGTTTGTCAAGTCATCCATGTTCCACATTAACTCGTTGGGGTCCAAGTGTGGGTCACATGTGAGGCCTACCCTGGGGTAGGTTATTCTGGGCTACATTAGGCACTTTGTAAAGGGTCACTTTACTATACATGGGTTACCTTTTTCTTTGCCATCTTCATCAATGCCCTGGGACAAATCTAAGGCACTGACACTGTTCTCCTGTTAATTCTTGGTTCCCCATGACAATGCGCACGTTTACAGTAACTTGCAGTTTGGAGGGACACGCTGAGCCAATGTCCACATCCACCTATCCAGAGTTTTCCAATACTACTCCCAAGTAGCAGAGTGATCCACGCCGTGCACTCTTCCCGGGCTCCACACATGCACTTAACTCTTGAACCTCTATACCTCTTCTGCAGTGTAATTCACGCACTGTTGCTATGTGAGACAGACCGCTGGTGGAAGGTATGTGTGCCGGTTACATGCGAAACACCCCTCCAACAACCTCAGACCAGACATGGACAATGCCTCAAACATTTCACCCAAGAAAGTGCAAAATAGACATCCCACAGCCCAACAGGCAAAAGCATTATTGTTCCTAATTCCCTATAACTACAGACTTGAGTGTTGCCAGGGCATACCTGCAAAAGTGCACCCCAGCGAACATAGTCCCTCAGAGGCATTCTCCAGTACTGGTTTCCTCAGGGCAAACCCCAAGCTAGAAGTGTCTACATGTGGACAGTAGTGAACAACATGCCCCTGCTTCTACGGGTCTTATCTTCCGTCTCCATCCCCTACCGATCTCACAACCCACAACAGCGCTGGAACTCTCAGATCTGCTTGCTTATTCCCCAGGGACCTCTATTACCATTCTCTCCCCCTCTTTCACTTAGCTGGACCACTGACCCAATTTATATCAAACAGGACAAGTGGGCCTGACCCAGACAGGAGCCCGTCAAAAACACCAAGAAACCAGGCATGGAATTAGCACACTCACCTTCCAATTGGGACAGCACCTAACTAATTGGTTCAACCTGTCCACAAGTAAATTGAACCTTGAATATTATTTCTTCCAAGCACATGTCTTGTTAGGAGCTGGTTCGGCAGCCAGTGTGGGTCCAGGGTCGAAATTGCTGAGGGGTTCTGGCCACACACAAACTGGCTGCAGCTATTCAGCCAGTTTGCATGTGACCATAGCACAGAGTGTTGCTCCGGAGGCAGCATTTAGCCTCAGCATAGCAAATTATCTGCACCCATGCAGCGTGTGCATGCAGCCTTCTTGTACTGGGTTATTATTGTACTGTACTGGTATCATTGCTAAACCTGCTGGCACTCAAAGTGTAACTACCATTGAGTAGGAGATCAACTCTCAAAGAAGCAGCCTTTGGGTGCAACATTTTAGGACGGATCAGAAGATTAAAAAAAAGGCAAGGAGGATTAAAAAAAAAAAAAAAGAAAAGAAAACCCAAATATAATTAAAAGCTGGAAATGTGGTATGTGCTGTGTGACTGTCAGTTGAGCTGGCAGTCTGTACATAGGCCAAGTATTTTTTTTGCTTCTTTAAAGGCCACATGACTGGAAATGTTAATGTGCATAAGTTGGAGGGAGGGGTGCATAATTCATCTTTTCCTTGATCAACAGTCATGTAAACTTTAAAACGTATAAGCTGAATGTGATTATGTGATGGACTTTTCAGATCAACTTTGTCTGGTTTCTTCACGCCCAAATGCCTATTGTGCTTAAACTATTCTACAACCAAACCAGTCCTCCATATGTTGCTACATACACTGTTAGCTTTTCTTGATGCAGGTGGTGGGTTTAAGGAAAGAAATCTAACAAATTCCGCCATGCTGTGCTGATGGACACCCCCCCCCCCCCATTGGGCTGTTGTGTTCTAAACACAATTGCAAAGCTTGATACAGTTTTTCAGTGGGTCAGTGAAATTATCACTGGGCACAGTGGAGAGTTCGACAGCACACCTGAAAATGGGGTCGCCCCATAAAAACTGAGGAAGAACCCAGAGTTGAGAATGCACACAGGGCCAAACAATCTTCCAAGAGTCCATAGTTCTTAATGATATAATTAATTCATAGAAGAAAAATTCAGCGCATTTCGGAAACCAAACAGACTGCCCATTCATCAGGGTTTAGGAATTTTGACTGGGCTTAAATGGACTTGGGTAAACAGATACCAAATAGATTTGCACTGTGATTTATGGCTTGGAACAGTTTTAGAAGTACAGGTCAAGTCGGTGTAAATAAATACAGCAAAGGAGCTCTCATTGGACTGTATCAGCTATTGTATTCTGGTAGCCACCACTGGAGGCTGTCAGGATATCCAAATAGCGGCTGCATCTGATTTGATGCAGCTGCTGTTCACCTGAAAATTTTCCAGTAGGATCCTCTCCCGAATGTTGACCAAATATTCAACTTGGCAAATGGAGTGAGGCTAACAGGGCCATCCAGTTAGCATATTTTGGGCAGTTCATCAAGAAAACCTCATACACCAATTACAATAATGGAAAACCTAAAGAAGAAATTAATTCAGTGTTTACCTTGGATAAATGCTTGCTGTGATTTTTATGACTGAGCAACAAATCGGACACTGTGTGGGACATACTTTTTTTGCAGGAGTTATTACATACACATCGCAATGATTATAATGAACAACTGTCAAACTTTTTACATTTTTCCAAAAGTATCAGCAGTACTAGCTATAGTACCATACACCTTAAAATGTTGCAGGAAATGTGGGAATGGGAAAAGACTTGTGTCGTTTTTTAGTCGTATTTAAAAAAGCAAAGTATAGTAACCTACAACAACTGATCAGATTTAATCTTTCAAGTCCTGACTGTTTCAACTACAGTTTTACTAAAGATTACGCCACTTTTTTAATTATAACACTTAGTTCTGACATATTTATTAAGCTGGCATGTCTAGACTCCTATTAAAAGCCAAAAGGATTTTGATGTTCTGAAAGTCAAAAATGAGTTCTGTCTAAGCCTGGTACCTTGGTATCTTCAGTTATTGCTTATTTTTCTCTTCCGACCACTTATACTTCAGCATCTGTCCCATCAACACATGCATGATAACACATGTAAAGGTCACATACAATAAAAGATTCAGAGAAAAATGAGTAAAGGAAACTTACCCCAAAGCAGAGACTGCCTGCAGTACTTCTCCCTGGCTTTGCCTTGCAGATGATGACTCCGATTTCCGTGCCAGCTAGCTGGGGCTAGAGATGGCCAAGAAAGGAGGAGGCTTGGGTGGGAGGAGGGGTAACATTAGACAGTGTCAGCTGGGGAAAGCAGTTTCAGAAGAGGCTGTTGTTGATTGGGAATTCTGCTGTATGCTAGCTCTGGAAGTGCTGATTTTTCATGCAGACAACCAACTTCTTTGAAAGGTGGGGGGCAAAGAGTATAAAAGCACATTCCATTGTGTTAATGAATAATGCTTTCAAGTTTATTTTATTTTGTGTAAAGGCATATACACACACACAAACAAATACAGTAACAATGTATAATTTCTTTAGTGTAGCAGGTCTTTAAAGGGTAACTCCACTTTCATAGCAAATAAAAAACAATAATATAGCGTATACAATTGCTACACCAGCCATTTTATAATTTGTTGTGATTAAAATTACCTTTTTCTTTTCAATTTGCAGTGTTGTAATTTTCTGTAAATATCAATACAATATGGTAACAAAGAGACCTTCTGTACACAATTGGTATACAGAACAAGCCCAGAAATGTAATCTTCTGCTTGTGTGTTTGGCTCACTGATTTTCCCAGAAGTCTGCACTAAGATACCAGTCAGGATTTAGTCATCCTCTACAACAAAAAATAATAATTTCTAATGAGCCCGCTTTTCGGAACCCTCCCCCCCCCCCCTCCGGTGTCACATTCGGCACCTTTCAGGGGGGAGGGGGGTGCAGATACCTGTCTAAGACAGGTATCTGCACCCACATACGGGCATAAACTCCCACGGGAGTTTACGACACTTCCTGTCCTGGTAGGCTGTCTGCCGGGACACACACGTGTCCCGGCAGACAGCGCTGACGATTCTCATTGTGCTGCGCGACTCGCGCACGCGCAGTAGGGGACCGGGAAGTGATGATTCCCTCACTGAGAATGGCGCCGGCAGCAGCAGAGAGCCGATCGATTGATCGGCCTCTGCTGCCGACATCGCTGGAACTTGTGATAGGTAAGTGTCCATTTCTTAAGTCAGCAGCTGCAGTATTTGTAGCTGCTGGCTTTTAAAAAAAAAAAATTCAGGTACAGTCCTGCTTTAATCACTTCTAAAGGGATGCAGACCCTGCAACTGTCCTTATTAAAACACTGCAAGTGCATCAGTGATTAAGGTCCCATGCACACTGGATGTTTTTATTGCTGTGCTTAGGGTCTTCTGCCATTTTTTGTCTGTCTCTAAATGCCCCTGCATGATAGCCTATGTGACCACACATAGGATTTTAGAGGCAGGAAAAAACACACTGCCAACGTGTCCAAAAGCAGCAGAGTTATGTCAGAAAAAGGCTTGATGCACCTAGACGCAAGTAAATTAGTCTAAACTTACATTAACGCTATGTGCATTTAGAGCTTCAGCATTCATTTATTTAATTGGGCAGAATAATAATGTGAAGCACTTGATGCGCCTAAATGCATTACAGCCATTGGCTCCTGCTGCTGTCAATCAAATCTGGTGAATCAGCGCTGTCTGTGTCTATAGACGAGGGCAGTGTGGATGTGGGTGGAGCCTGCACGAGTTTTCCCATTGGAAGCGGCTTCCTATGGTTGCACCAGCTCCCTGGAGGCATATTTTACTGGCGGCGGCCGGCTGCGTGAGTCCAGATCTAAGATGGTGTGGGGTGAGTGTTCTACAGCCGCACGTGCAACACCCCGGATCCTGTAACCGCGGCTGCCTTCCACCTCACCTCCTTCCCCCTCTTCACCAGGCTCCCCCAGTAGCTGGCAGCGTGCATCTGGATGAGGCCCTAAGAGGCAGCGGCTCAGCCGCACACGGGGCCTCCATTAAGGCTGCCCTCCACCTCACCACCTCCCTCTGCTCCTCCGGGCTCCCCCTGCAATTCAGTCATGACATAGGAGAGACCCCGGGGGACAGTGACTTGCAGTCTCACATCCTATCCCTCCCCACTAAAGCAGATTTGGAGGGTTTTGTGGCTTGGATGGAGAAGGCCCCCCGACAGGACATTTAAGCCCTGCAAGCAGACACAGCCCACATTGGGGGTAGAGTAGGGGCTCTAGAGGCATCAGTAAAATACATCACCCCTACCCTGAAAGCTCTGCAGACACATTGCAAAGTACATGACCAAAGAATTGACTCTCTGCTTGATAAATTGGATGATGTGGAAAATCGCAGCCGCTGGGTTAATATTGACACCAGGGGCCTGCCGGAGGCTGCGGCACTTAGGGACATAGTCTTGGATGTCTGATGGAGGGGCTGCAGGCTTTGGAGCACCTACTTACATATATCATGGGAGTGCCCACGTCTTAGGCCCCTTTAGCCAGATAACAGAGCCCAGATAAAGGTTATACTAGACATCGACACGAATGACTCCCCATTGGAGTTTTTGCTTCACGGCCATCCCTTTTAGTAATTAGCATAAATCAGTTCCTAAATGCTGGCAGGAGCCTGATCCCCATACATTGGAAGTCAGCCCATATTCCTGGACGAACTGACTGGATCCGTCTGGTTAATAATATTATAGCTGCGGAGGAATGGGTGGCTACGTGCAAGGACAGATATGAAAAGTTTTATAGTGTTTCGGCCACCTGGATACATTATACCTCTAGTGCCATACAGGTACCATAGTTTACTACCTCTGGACCCTATTTGCCTCTGTCTTTGTTGATGGAGACCCAAACTGCAATACTTTAGTATAATACTACTGAGGCTGGGACTGGCATGCTGCGGACCCCCAGAGTATCTGTGATACCAATAATTCTGATTCTGGATATAGTGCTGACTGTTTTCTGTTTTTATTTTATTTAACATTCGGTTTTTGTCATTTATTTGGCGTATGGTCTTCCCTCCCTCCCCCCTCCCCCTTTTTACCCTTTCCCCCATTTTTCATACCCCCCCCCCCTATTTTTATCCCATGTCACATTCTGTTCATGCTGTCATTTATGAGTGCACTGCCCTGGTTTGGTACGATAGTTTATAAGCACAACCCCTAATGTTACTGGGGAATAAAAAGTGGAGTCATGTCATGTTTGCATCTGTGTGTACCAAAGAGCTTTCAGATGCTAATCTTGAATGCTTGTGATTTTTTGTCTATTGCTCTTCTGAGCGTTTTTATATTTTTATTACTTACTGTATGTCCTTTTTTTAAAACCAAAATAAAGATTACGGTATATAAAAAAAATAAAATAAATAAAAATCGACATTGTTTTCGATCATAGTGATGAGGAAATTCGAAGGAGCATGATGGAAATTATTTCACAAACGAATAATTTTTAACTGTGAATCTGGTTTTTGGTTAGGAAAAGTCCTACATTTTGTAATGAAACCTGTTTAATACATCTGGGATTCCATTCAAATAGCAGGTCTGGGCAAAATGTAAAGGGCTTTCAAACAAAATCAGTTGACTCGATGATAGCATGAAAGAATGTTTTTACAAATTATTTTTTTACAAATGTTCAAATGAAAATCATTTGTAAAAACATTGGTCAGCTTAATGCCGCGTACACACAAGCGGACTTTCCCGCCGGACAATCCGCCCGTGTGTGGGCGCCAGCGGACTTTTTCCCGCCAAAAGTCCGGCGGACTAAGTTTTAAGTTCAGTCTTAAAATTGTCCGCTGGACTCGCGAGTCTGGCGGACAATCCCGCGGTCTGTATGCTAGTCCGCGGGACTTTTGGAAATTAACGGACTTGCCGATCATCGGAAAGTCCGTTCATTTAGAACGTGACTTCAGGTAGTAGGGGCTAGCAAAGGCAGTGAATGCTGCCGCGCTAGCCCCGTCACCTGGCATGGATTTAAAGGTAAGGTTTTTTCGGCGTGGGGGTCCCCCCAAATCCATCTCAGACCCTTATCCGAGCACGCAGCCCAGCCGGCCAGGAAAGGGGTGGGGACGAGCGAGCGCCCCCCCCTCCTGAGCCGCACCAGGCCACGTGCCCTCAACATGGGGGGTTCCCTGGGGAAAGGGGGGCTGTGCGGCCCCCCCACCCCAAAGCACCTTGTCCCCATGTTGATGAGGACAAGGGCCTCTTCCCGACAACCCTGGCCATTGGTTGTCGGGGTCTGCGGGCGGGGGGCTTATCGGAATCCGGGAGCCCCCTTTAATAAGGGGGCCCCCAGATCCCGGCCCCCCACCCTATGTGAATGAGTATAGGGTACGATGTACCCCTACCCATTCACCTAAGGTGTAAAAGTGTCAATAAAAAAAAACACACAATTTTTTTTAAATATTTTATTGCACTGCTCCGGGGGTCTTCTTCCGTCTTGGGGGGTCTTCTCGCCGGACTCCTCCGCTCTCTTCTGCTCTTTTACCTAGCTCTTTTACCGAGCGGAGGAGCCCGGCTTTCTTCTTCGTCGTTGCCGCCGTCTTCAGGGGGTCTCGATCCGCCTTCGGGGGTCTTCCGGGGTCTCTTCTGTTTTTGCCACTTTTTAAGCCCCCCGCCCGCAGACCCCGACAACCGACGGCCAGGGTTGTCGGGAAGAGGCCCTTGTCCTCATCAACATGGGGACAAGGTGCTTTGGGGTGGGGGGCCGCACGGCCCCCCTTTCCCCAGGGCGCCCCCCATGTTGAGAGCACGCGGACTGGTACGGCTCAGGAGGGGGGGCACTCGCTCGTCCCCACCCCTTTCCTGGCCGGCTGGGCTGCATGCTCGGATAAGGGTCTGAGATGGATTTGGGGGGTACCCACGGTGTGGGGATTCCCTTTAAATCCATGCCAGGTGGCGGTGCTATACGCGGTGGCATTCACTGCCTTCGCTAGTCCCGTCTACCTGCAGTTACGTTCTAAATGAACTGACTTTTCTCCATGTGTGGGCCAAGTCCGTTCATTTCCAAAAGTCCCGCGGACTTTTTCCCGCAGATTGTCCGCCGGAAAGTCCGGGCGTGTGTGGGCAAGTCCACACGCTCGGAAAGTCCGGCGGAGCTCCGCTGGAAAGTCCGGCGGTTTGTCCGCCGGAAAGTCCGATCGTGTGTACGGGGCATTAGTCTTCAAAATGAATTAAACTGGAACTAGATAACTATAGACTAGGGTAAGTAGAAAGGTTTATATAGTTCAAATAATACATTTTCAGAAAAACTCAGGGAAGTTTCCGTATGCTGGAGCTAGAGAGTGAAGGAGTAAACAGCCTAAAGGCAATGATGAGAGAGAACACAAGTAGCATTGTAAGCAATATCACGGGGACGGGACAAGGTTCTCTTCTAAGTTCATTCTAATTGTGCATGACTAGTATAAATCCATAACAAAATAGTGTCAACTTTAAGGCTCCATGCACAATAGCATTTTTTTATAAGCTCAAAAAAACTTTTTTGTGCAAACTTCTAGTTGCGTTTCAGTAGCTTTTAGAAGAATTTAATTTTTATTGTGTAGCGGTACCCCCGTAGGGGCTGCTGATTAACTCAATACCCCATTGGCTACCCCCACTCTGCGGATCCTCTCTTACCTCTGATACCTCGGGTTCCTTATTGTAAAGTGATGTTGTCAATGAGAATCACACAACGAGCTACTGAATATTTAAGTAGATTTACTGTAATATATGCTAAACATAAATGAAAGTGCAATTCAATATAAAAAGCAAGTAACAATTGACAACATAACATATAAGCTTTGTGATTGTAGATCAAACAGTTACCATAAGATGTGTGTGCAAACAGGCAAGCAATGGGATAGGTGTCCAATATACCAAACTTATATATTAAACGCCTTCCCTCCAACCCCAAAGCACACACAACAATTCTGCAAGAAATGCTATGAACATGAAATAATACAATACACTATATTTATATTCTGATCAGCCAAAACATTATGACTCCCCCATGATCAGCCAAAACATTATGACCCCCCATGATCAGCCAAAACATTATGACCCCCCATGATCAGCCAAAACATTCTGACCACAACATGATCAGCCAAAACATTATGACCACAACATGATCAGCCAAAACATTATGACCACCCCATGATTAGCCAAAACAGTATGACCACCCCATGAAAAAAAAAAAATAATAATTTAAAAAAGAAAAAAAATAATAATTTAAAAAATAATAAAAAAAAAAAACTTGGAAAAAAAAATACTCTTTTGAAAAAAAATAAAAAAATATTTTTTTTGGGAAAAAAATTATTTTTGAAAAAAAAATAAAAACTTTTTTACTACTATTTATACTTTTTAAAATATTAAGCTTTTTAACACTTTTCACAGTTACTCCAGCCACTCCAACCACACAACGGTTACTCAAGCCACTCCACACAGTTACTCCGCCCACTCCAGTAGGTGGAGACAAGAACATTTCACACAATTTCCCCAGAAATTGTAGCTTTTCTAGTTAACTAATGATATGTTACCAGTTGCCAAAACTGGTAGAATAGAGTATGAATACTTTAAGTGATATTGATACCACAGTGACTCAATGGAACTAAAAGATTTGAGACTTGTCACAGTTCATGGTTTGAACATTCTCAAATCCTTTAGTAAATCCTAGTAAAGCCTAGTTTTGCCAAGCCGGGGTAGCCTGAAATAGAGCTATGGCTGGATCATTTGTGTTCTAGGCTGTACATTTCAAACCAATGCTGTATATTGTGTGTTGAAAGCCTGACTTGTATCAAAGTTTCCTTTTTATGTAAAGTTTTTTTACGTGTGCCGTTTAAATATTTTAATGATTGGTCTGATCAATGGGTCTAGTAAGCAACATGTATCTAACTTTTTTTGGTATAGTTAAAAATTAAGAAGAATGGGTGGAACCTTGTGCGCTGCTTAAAACTAAAAACTAAAAACTGAATGCCATAGCTGCTGACACTCCCCACACCTTCTCACAATGTGAATGATAGAAAAACCTGTATTTTTTATTATATATATATATATATATATATCTGTGTGGACGCACAGGTGTATATAAATGTGTCGCGCTGTGCTCTGCAGAGTGTCTAAAACTGCTGTGCAGACTGCTAATAATGTAAAGTCACAATCCTGTCCCAATGAATGTCTGAAACTGTGCAGACTGCTAATAATATAAAATCGCAAACCTGTCCCAATGAGTATCTGAAACTGCTGTGCAGACTGCTAATGATAAAAAATCACAGTCCTGTCCCAATGAGTGCTAATCAAATGCAAAACAAATAATATAAGTATAAAATATAAATAGTGTCTGCTGTAAATGACAAAAAGTGCTCGCACTCCGTGGATTCCAAACAATGTGGCGTGAATAATTCAATATAAAGCAATCAAGTCCATTGGAAAAAAATAAAATAAAATAAAATAAATAAAAACTGAAAAAAAATGTCTAAAATGAAAAAAGAATTAAAGTGCCAAGTGACTTCATGCAGATTGTGCTCTCCTCCCTGGTTAATGTTTACTGCCTGTTTAATTATAGCAGTGTGGATTTATAAAAACATTTTTTAATCCAGAGTGAATGTCTGAAAGCCAGACATTTGGTAACAAATTTTTGTTTATATAAAAAAAAAGAGGAAGGTATCGTCTGCATAGATTGACACTTTCTCGACGATGGGGTATACCATTATGCCAGTGACTGTAGGGGAATATCAGAGCATCATTGCCAATGGCTCAATAGCGAGAGCAAATAAGGCCGGGGAGAGGGGGCAGCCCTGTCTGCAGAGAAATGGCCATTCGTCCGAACCCTGGCGGGTTGGAGTATAGCAGCCGCAACCATGGTATAAAAATTGGACCGAAGCCAAATCTATGCATTACATTCCATAGATAGTCCCACTCCACCAGAGTCAAACGCATTTTCAGCGTCCAGGAATGTGACTACCTCCTCCCCCCTCCCAGCCACCTGATCTATCACCGTAAATAATCTCCTTAGGTTAATATCTGTTCCCTTACCTGGCATAAAGCATGTCTGATCCCCATGTATCAGAGAAAGTATCACTGCATTTTAGCTAGTACCTTTGTGAGGATTTTGGCATGGACATTTAGCAGTGAAATAGGTCTGTAGGATGAGCAGAGTCTTTTCCTGGCTTGGGAATGACTACAATAACGGTCCTTAACATAGAAGGTGGTAGCATAGCTTCTTTAAAGTGGTTGTAAACCCTTACAAACCACTTTGGCCTACAGGTAAGCCTAGATTAAGGCTTACCTGTAGGTCCAATAAATATCTCCTAAACCTACATGGTTAAGGAGATATTTAGAAAAAAAGAGGCATCCCTGTCTACGGCGGAGGCGCACTGCGCATGCCGAGATCACGGCAATATGCCGCTTTCGTGCGCATGTGCGGGAGTGACGTCATCGCCGGAGCAGCGAGACTCAGAAGTCACTCCAGGCTTGATGGCGGCGGAGAAGGTCCTGGATGAGGGTCGCTTCGGGGGCTTCGTTCTCAGGTAAGTTATTCATAATGAGCTAGTATGCTATGCATACTAGCTCATTATGCCTTTGCCTTGCAGGTTCTGTTTTTTTTTTCTTTTTGGAGGAGGCTTTACTTCCTCTTTAAGGGATACCAGCAGGATCTCCCTAAATCTCGACGCCAGTGAAGCACAGTGGGTTTTGAAGAATTCAGCCAGAAGGCCGTCTTCTCTGGGAGTCTTACCCGCCTGCCTAGACGACACAGCCGTCTGAACTTCTTTCAGAGTGAGTGGAGCGTCAAGTTTTAAGCGGGCCTCCTCAGACTAGAAAAGGAAGTCAAGTGTGTCTACAAAGGATTGGAGTTCCTCTGGGGTGTAACCCACCCTGGAGGAATATAGGTCCTCATAGTAGGCAGCGAAGCAGGAGTTTATTTCCTTTGGGTCTGATAGCAATCTCCCAGATCTATCTCTAATATTGGCGACGTGAGCGGACATTGTTTGTTCCCTGTCCTCTCCCCTTGCTCAAACACCCTCTGTGATTGATAGAGAAGTTGTTTCTTGGCTGCCGAGAGCCTAAGGAGCTGGACCTTCCTCAGAGCTGCAAGCAGATCCACCCTCCGACCCTCTTCCCCAGTCTCCACATATTGTGCCTCCAGTGTCTGGGCATTAGCCTCAGCCTGGGCAAGTGAGGCCTGGGAAGACCGGCGCATGTGCCGAGCCAATAGCAGATTGGTATTGTATAAAGTTTGAAGCCTTTGCAGTGGTCAGGTGACACTGTCAAGGAGGGGTCAGGGGACCAATACGACACAATGGCTGATTCTACCATTGGCTCAACCCGCTCATCAGAGACCCAGTATCTCGAGAGACGCCACAAGCAATTAGTTGGGGTCACCGTAGTGTGTAGCATCAAAAGGATCGGGGCATGGTCCGAGACACCTCTGGGGAGGACAGACACCTACTGTACCTTAGCTAGGATGGGGCCGCTGACATACATGAGGTCAATCCGTGACATAGCTGCGTGTGTAGCTGAGCTGCAAGTGTATCCCCTAGTCCTGGGGTATTCCCATCTCCAGACATCCGTGAGGCCAAATGGAGTAGCCCAACAGGAGAGTGGAGAGTCCGAGGGTGGGTCAGGAGAGAATTTGTCCATAATAGGACAAGGGACCATGTTGAAGTCCCCAGCCAAGATCACTACAGCAGTCGGGTAAGCCGCCACCATATGCGCTATCTTGGTGAGGAGTCCAACTATGGCTGGAGGGGGGTTGTACAGGCCCACCAATATCAAAGGCATACCATCAACAGTTGCATGGAGTACTACGTATTTGCCCTCGGGATCCAGATGCAGGTCCATTAGTATAAACGGTAGGGATTTTCAGATGAGGGTATTAATCCTCCTGGCATGAGTGGTATAAGTAGGGTGATAATAATGTCCCACCCATGGCTTCCTAAGGCTGATAATTGGGGAAATGGGGGAGCCAAACTTCACAGGTTTAATGAAAAGGAGCTGTGGATATGCACATCAGAGTGTAACAGTTTGAGGAATTTACCATTTACCATTCGTGATTGAATTGAAGTCCGATTAATTTCTGGAAACGTTTAATTGGCGCTGCATGTGGCTTGTAAGGTCCTAGCTAAAGGAGGAAGGATCCTCTCTATTATATGGCTGGTGGTCACTCTGTGGCCAAAGATATCTGGTGAGCACATTTTATATGTCACTTCGGGTGAAGCACTTTGGTCCCTTCAAGATTTAACCACTTCAGCCCCGGACCAATTGGCAGCCAAAGGACCAGGCCCCTTTTTGCGATTCGGCACTGCTTTGCTTTAACTGACAATTGCACGGTCGAGCGACGTGACTTCAAAACAAAATTGGCGTCCTTTTTTTCCCACAAATAGAGCTTTATTTTGGTGGTATTTGATCGCCCCTGCGGTTTTTATTTTTTGCGCTATAAACAAAAATAGAGCGACAATTTTGAAAAAAAATGCAATATTTTTTTTTGCTTTTTGCTATAATAAATATCCCCAAAAAATACATAAAAAAACATTTTTTTTCCTCAGTTTCGGCCGATATGTATTCTTCTACATATTTTTGGTAAAAAAAATCGCAATTGGCCATTATTGATCGGTTTGCGCAAAAGTTATAGCGTTTACAAAATAGGGGATAGTTTTATAGCATTTTTATTAATATTTTTTTTTTACTAGTAATGGCGGCGATCAGCGATTTTTATTGTGACTGCGACATTATGCGACACATCGGACATTTTTGACACATTTTTGGGACCATTGTCATTTATACAGCAATCAATGCTATTTAAATGCATTGATTCCTGTATAAATGACAGTTGTAGTGAAGGGGTTAACCACTAGGGGGAGGGGAGGGGTTATAGGCTGTGACGTGTGTGTTTTTTTACATTAGGGGGCGGGGCTGATGTCTGACGTCATTGATTGGCTTTCCCGATGACCGGGAACAGCCAATCAATGACAGGCAGAGTAGGAAGTACACATACCTCTCCCCGTTCTTCAGCTCCGTAACCCGATCGCGGGACACCAGCGGCGATCGGGTCCGCTGGTCCCGCGGGGGGGCCACGGAGCTCCCGACCAGGTCGCGAGCGCGCCGCTGGCAGGCATTTATAGGATCACGTACAGGCACGTGATTTTGCCTGCCCGTGCCATTTTGCCGCAGTATATCTGCGTTAGGCGGTCGGGAAGCGGTTAAGCACACTGCACTTTAAGAGGCACGGTGTTGGAGAAATAATATATACAGAAGATTTGAATCACTATATTGTTTTATTCATATGCATATTTGTGCTGGGTTTTTTTTTACACTAAATTTATGGTGCATTTGTTGTCACAATATATCTGATTCACGCTACATTGGGTGATTTATATGTATTTTGCACCCACATTTTTCACTATTTCACCAATTTGGTTTTAACTCACGCGGCATAGACCCAGCAAGGGATCTCTGTGTCTCGGATTTATATGCAGGGTAGGGTTTCGCTATCAACCACCCTCAATCATGCAGGGAACAGCATTCTATACTTGATATTACAGGAGCGGAGAGATTGCTTGACTGCCATTGTGTATTGGGGATAAAGTCCTTGGACCCATTGTCAGACCCTATTTTGGTGCAGTGGGTCCTGGGTTCCTTCTGGTGCACGACAATGCCCAGCCTCATGTTACATAGTTACATAGTTGGTGAAGTTGAAAAAAGACATCAGTCCATCCAGTTCAACCTATGATGTGTGTGTGTATGTGTTTATGTCAATAGTACATCGTATACCCCTGTATGTTGTGGTCGTTGAGATGCCCATCTAATAGTTTTTTGAAACTATCTATGCTCCCTGCTGATACCACTGCTTGTGGAAGAGAATTCCACATCCTTGCCACTCTGACAGTAAAGAACCCTCTACGCAGTTTAGGTTGAAACCGCTTCTCTTCCAGCTTTAGTGAATGACCGCATGTCTTTTTAAATTCCTTTTCACTGAATCGTTTTTTCCCTATGCTATGGTCACCACCAGTACGGTATTTGTACATTGATATCATATCCCCTCTCTGGAGTGAATCCTCTTTTAAAGCATGCTAATAATGTGTTGGCTTTGCTTGCAGCAGCCTGTCATTGCATGCCATTGCTGAGTCTGTCATCTACTAGGACCCCCAGGTCCCTTTCCATCCTAGTTTCCCTCAGAGGCTCTCCCCCCAGTCAGTGCTGCACCGGCTGTGCACACAGCCTGGCTGGGATGAGAGTGGTGGGCTGTGACTGGTGTCATACAGCGGAACGGCAGCTCTGCTGCAGCCAGAGAAGGGCTGTGAGCATGTCTTGGGCGCGGCTGTGAGGCAGCTCGGTGTCAGTTATAGTTCCACCGTGGGCTGATACACAGCGGGCAGGGCTGACACACAGTGGGCGACCGGGGCGGCCCCTCAGCCTCAGCTTCAGTGACAGCTTCAATCCACACTGTATTGTCCCGGAATGAAGGTGCCCGGGACAGCCCTGCAAAATGCGGGACTGTCCCAGGCAATCAGGGAAACATGGTCACCCTAGGGGCACCTTGCTCACAACTCGACACCATTCAGAAAATATGCAATTAATCACACGCTCCTGTAACCAGTTTTCTATCCAGGTACATACAACATTGTCAATGTCAAAATATCTTAGTTTGTAAATTAAGGGTTTTGGGGGTACTGTATGAAATATGAGACATCACCAGGGCAGGTTAACTTGACTCCCCATTCCCCAGCCACATTTGCAACAGTTAGGAGAATCATGCAAGCCTAGTGAATGTAGGAGTTTGGAGGTACAATAAACCCTGTGTATAATATAAAAAGCTGGGTCAATTTGTGGTAGGGAATGATTTATGGGATCAACTTTAGGATTTCTTCCTATTCAGTATCAATAATACCTATATCCACTTCCCAAGCTTGTAATTTCAGCAGGAATTTCAGAAATTTCAGAAATTCGCCCCTAATGTTGCTGGCCCTGACCAGGTCATATAGCATGGGATGAGAAAATGTATTTGGGAAAAGTAGATGCTGTGCTTGAATGAGATTGACATGCCTAAGTTGTAAATGTTTCCTAGGCCACATTCTGACTGACATTCTTAAAACAGCATAAGCTGACTTGCCAAGTAAAGTTGGGTAAGTGTGTTAATGCCATTCCTCCTTCAGTGTGCAAAGTCACATAATTTGGCAAGCTCTGTAAATAATTTGTATTCCCACAGGGGGGTGAATCTGAGTTAAACTCCAATGTTTATTACTGTGTGCGGTATCTCCTAGATTTTACCCATTCATCTTAGGCTACTTTCACACTGCGGCCGCGGCCACGTTGGTGGTAAAGCGCCACTCTTTTTAGCAGCGCTTTACCGTAGTTTTAGCTACGCTTTCCAGCCACTAGCGAAGCGATTTTAACCCCTGCTAGCAACCGAAGGGGTTAAAAGCTCCCGTGTTGCAGCGCTTCCAAAGTGCTTTTCATGCGCTGTGGAAGCGCTGCCCATTCATTCCAATTGTATACAGCGCTCCTACACTACCCCAAAGATGCTGCTTGCAGGACTTTTTTTCCCGTCCCACAAGCTTACCGCCCCAGTGTGAAAGCACTCAGGCTTTCACACTGGAAGGCATGAGACGCAGTTTTCAGTTGCTTTACAGATGCTATTTTTAGCTCTAAAACACCTGAAAACTGCCTCGGTGTGAAAGTGGTCTAAATGTTGCTAATACAGGATACATAGTAACAGTTAGGCTGGGTTTACACTATCTTCGCATATGGCTCACAGCAGGAGTCCAGTGCGTCCCCGTTCACCGATTCAGGTCTGATTTAAGCCCAAAATTTTGTCTGAGTTTGGACTTGAAATGGACCAAAAGACGAACAGGGCTCCTGTGCAAATTCGCTGTGCAAAAAAAATCCCAAGCTTTGAACATCTCACAGAGCATTGTTCAATCAATCATCTGAAAATGGAAAGAGTATGGCACAACTGCAAACCTACAAGTAGAGAATTCATTATAGAAGCAGCCAAGAGGCCCATGGTAACTCTGGAGGAGCTGCAGAGTTTCACAGCTCAGGTGGGAGAATCTGTCTACAGGACAACTATTAGTTGTGCACTCCACAAATCTGGCTTTTAAAGAAAAGTGGCAAGAAGAAAGCCATTGTTGAACGAAAGCCATAAGAATTCCCATTTACAGTTTGCAAGAAGTTTTGTGGGGGACACAGCAAACATGTGGAAGAAGGTGCTCTGGTGAGATGAGACCAAAATTTAACTTTTTGGCCTAAAAGCAAAACACTATGTGTGGCACGGTGAAACAAGGTGGAGGCAGCATCATAATGTGGGAATGCATTTTTTTAGCAGGGATAGGGAAGCTGGTCAGAGTTGATGGGAAGATGGATTATTATTATTATTATTATTATACAGGATTTATATAGCGCCAACAGTTTGCGCAGCGCTTAACAAAATAAAGGCAGACATTACAATTACATAACAATTTGGTACAAGAGGAATCAGAGGGCCCTGCTCGCTAGAGCTTACAATCTAAAAAGAAATGGTCAATTGATACAAGAGGTAATAGCTGTGGGGGATGAGTTGATGGAAAAAGTAAAACAGTGTTAGTTAGAAGCAGGATAGGCTTCTTTAAAGAGAAAGGTTTTCAGGGATCGTCTAAAGATGGATAGATTAGGGGACAGTCGGACAGATTGGGGTAGAGCGTTCCAAAGGATGGGAGAAACTCTGGAGAAATCCTGGAGGCGAGCATGGGAGGAGGTGACAAGGGAGCTAGAGAGCAGGAGGTCTTGGGAGGACCGAAGAGAGCGGCTTGGTTGGTATTTTGGTACTAGGTTAGTGATGTAGCTGGGGGCAGAGTTATGGATGGCTTTGTAAACTATTGTTAGTACTTTGAATTTTATTCGTTGGGTGAGTGGAAGCCAGTGGAGGGATTGGCAGAGAGGGGTGGAGGACGCTGAATGGTTGGTAAGGTGGATAAGTCTTGCACCAGCATTCATTATGGACTGAAGGGGGGATAGTCTATGTAAAGGTAGTCCAATGAGGAGGGAATTGCAGTAGTCGAGGCGAGAGATAACCAGGGAGTGAGTTAGAAGCTTGGTGGTGTCATTCGTTAAAAAGGGGCGTATTCTGGAAATGTTGCGGAGGCTAAGGCGGCATGATTTGGACAGGGATTGTATGTGGGTCCGAAAGGACAGTTCAGAGTCTAGGATTACCCCTAGCACCCTGGCATGTGGGGACGGACTGATAGATGTGCCATTGATCTTGGCTGAGAAGTCAGGGGAAGGGGCACGTGGGGGAGGAAATATTAAGAGCTCAGTTTTAGACAGATTAAGTTTGAGAAAGTGGTTTGACATCCAGACTGATATGTCTGCTAGTAAATCAGTGATGCGTGAGAAGATTGATGAGGTGAGTTGAGGGGCAGAGAGATAGATCTGGGTGTCATCAGCATATAAATGGTAGTGGAAGCCATGTGAGGCTATCAGCTGACCCAGGGAGGATGTGTAGATTGAGAATAGTAGAGGTCCAAGGACAGAACCTTGGGGGACCCCAACAGTAAGAGGAGTTGGAGAGGAGGAAGTGGAGTTGTAAGTGACACTGAAGGTGCGATGAGATAGGTAAGATTCGAACCAACGGAGAGCACAGCCATGGAGACCAAGCAAATTTAGTTTTTTGAGGAGGAGGGGGTGGTCAACTGCATCAAAGGCAGCAGAAAGGTCTAAGAGTAAGAGTACGGAATAATGACCATTGGTTTTGGCTGTTAGTAAGTCATTTGTGAGTTTTAGGAGGGCAGTTTCTGTGGAGTGCTGTGGGCGAAATCCAGACTGAAGGGGATCCAGAAGGTTATTCTCAATGAGGTGGTCGCTCAGTCGGCTGGATGGAGCCAAATACAGGGCAATCTTAGAAGACCTGTTAGAGTCTGCAAAAATTTGAGACCGGGGCGGAGGTTCACATTCCAGCAGGACAATGACCCTAAACATACAGCCAGAGCTACAATATAATGGTTTAGATAAAAGCATATTTATGTGTTAGAATGGCCCAGTCAAAGTCCAGACCTAAATCCAAGACAAGACTTAAAAATTGCTGTTTACAGACGCTCTCCATCCAATCTGACAGAGCTTGAGCGATTTTGCAAAGAAGAATTGGCAAAAATGTCACTCTCTAGATGTGCAAAGCTGTTAGAGACATACCCAAAAAGACTTGCAGCCATAATTGCAGCGAAAGGTGGTTCTACAAAGTATTCAGGGGGGGCTGAATACAAATGCGCAGCACACTTTTCACATATTTATGTAGCAGGCATGTTGTAATGCAATTTCTCCTTTTGGCCACAAGATGGAGACAGAGAGATACTGACTTAGAACTTAAAAACTCAGAGACACAGGGCACACTGGGAAAAGGGGAGCTTCAGGAAGTGCTGAGGTGATGGAAGAGAGGGAAGTACAGAGGTGATTGAAAGAGAGAGAGACAGGTTTTCCACACAGCACCACAGAGAGAGTGCTGACAGGAGACTGAAGAGAGAGGAGTGCTGAGGTGATTGAAAGGGAGAGAGACAGGTTTTCCACACAGCACCACAGAGAGAGTGCTGACAGGAGACTGAAGAGAGCGGAGTGCTGAGGTGATTGAAAGGGAGAGAGACAGGTTTTCCACACAGCACTTCAGAGAGAGTGCTGACAGGAGACTGAAGAGAGGGAAGTGCTGGGGTGATTGAAAGGGAGAGAGACATGTTTTCCACACAGCACTACAGAGAGAGTACTGGCAGGGGACTGAAGAGAGGGAAGGCTGAGGTGATTGAAAGAGAGAGAGAGACCGACTTCCACACAGAACAACAGAGAGAGTGCTGTCAGCATAAGAAGAGAGAGTGGAGGAGAGGTGAGAGGACTGTGTGGTAAAACTCCATCTGAAAGAAGAAGAAAGAGCCACACTGTCTAGTGGCACCTGCTAGCCACACTTTTCCTGAGACTACTGGGAGAGTGCTGACATGAAGTTGAAGGGAGCCATGAACAGTGACAACTACATGGTTCACCACCGTTCAGCCCAGGCACCCTGCTCAGCAACGTGTAAGAAAGGGATGAAAGGCGCGTGATCTAATACATTGATCAAGATGTTGCGGTTTATTCACAGAAAAAGAAATCCATACAAAAAGTATCTACATATTTAAAAAATCAGGTTACAAGTATACACATTAAATTAGAAAAATAGGCATGCCCTTGCAAGGGCAAGTACTAGAATTTTACTGACGCGTTTCGAGGAAAGAAACCCTCTTCATCAGAGCCTTGTAGAACTTGGCTTACTTCAGACCCCCCCCTGGTCAGTTTAGGCAGCGGGACTCACATGATCTTCTTTTAAATTTATCCTTTGAAAGTACTACCATTTCATACCAACAACGCCTTCACGAGCGCAGGAGAAAATTCTTTCTTTGTTTATATTGTCACTAGACCCTGCTCAGCAACCCAGTGCCGCCCAGAGACAATCTACACCGCTTCAGGGATCGCAATATCTATCCAGGTGTTCAGTCGGCCACTATGCTGTCACCTTGCCAGTTTAGCTACCAGCCATCCTGATCGGCCAACAGGAGGTGATCCAGTGCCTTACAACATTGCTAGGAGCCTGAACCAGCATTTGGAATTTCCATTGTGTCATCGCACAGAGGATTGGTGAGCGGGTGAAAACCCAAAACGTCATTCTTAAAACAGTACAGACACTGCATGCAGACACCTATTCCCTTTTATAGTGTCAGAGGATGCTTGTTTGGAGCTACCACTTTTAGCCATTCTGTTCTTACCAACGACTACCTAACGGGATTTCCTAGAGGATTACTGTATCACTTTGCTTGATTAATAAACCTACTTTCTTTTCAAGGGGCCCCAACGTTTGCTAGCAGAAGATACAAGTACTCTTCAACCCAGGACCCCCCTTACAGAATTTTGCTTACTGTACCTGTTAACTCATTTCATCTTTTTGTGTTGTTACTTTCAATGGTGCTTGTGGCCCAGAAGGAGCTCAGAAGTTGACAAATATTCTCTCCTCCCTCTCAGCGTCTGTGTTATGGGCATATAGATTACTGCCCTTTTCTAAATTTATAGTTGCTAAGTATTGAAAGTTGTCTTTTCTAATGTATTAATTCTTTGCAGAAAGGTTTAGCAGTGTTGTAAGCTTCCATATGCTTTAAACCGTGATAATATATTCAATTTGTTTATCACTACCAGGTGTGTGTCTGTTTTTGGTGATAATCTACAACCAGGATAACAGTATTTTCCACGTGTGTCCTTAAATGTGTTTGCAATAATTTTATTTAACCACTTGCTTACTGGGCACTAAAACCCCCTCCTATCCAGACCAATTTTCAGCTTTCAGTGCTGATGCACTTTGAATGACAATTGCGCGGTTATACAACACTGTACCCAAATTACATTTTTATCAGTTTTTCCCCCATTTTGGTGGTACTTGATGACCTCTGCGATTTAAATTTTTGTTAAAAAAATGTAAAAAGCCTGAATTTTTTTATTTTTTTATTTTGTTATAAAATTTCAAAATGGGTAATTTTTGTCCGTCGTTGATGTACGCTGATGAGGTGGCAGTGATGGGCACTGATAGGTGGCAGTGATGGGCACTGATGGGTGGCAGTGATGGGCACTGATATGCAGCACTTTTAGGTGGCACTGATTGGCACCACTGGTGGGCATTGATAGGTGGCACTGGTGGGCATTGATAGGTGGCACTGGTGGGCATTGATGGGTGGCACTTGTGGGCATTGATGGGTGGCACTTGTGGGCATTGATAGGTGGCACTTGTGGGCATTGATAGGTGGCATAAATGAGGCATAATTGCCTCTTCCTTTTCGGGACCGATGTCTCTTTAAGATGAGCCGGGGATCGGCTTTTTTTTTCTCCGCTGTCAGCATGAGGAGAAAAAAAAGCAATCACAGAGCTTTTGTTTTGATCATGTGATCAGCTGTCATTGGCTGACAGCTGATCACATGGTAAGGGGTCGGGAACGGCCCCTTACTCGGATCGGTGATCACCCGAGTCTCAGTGACTTGACGATCACAGCGTGCTCCGCACGCGCCCTATGACAGCCTCCCGGGAATTCAGATCCACGCTGTGGCCGTCATTTGGCCATAGCGCAGATGTCAAGTGGTTAACCAGGTGTGCCAGAGGGACTGAGGTCATTCTTGGAGTTGAGGCGGAGATCAGAGAATCCAAATTCACCAAGCGGCTCCTTCGGGGGTGGCGCTACATTTATTTGTAAAAAAATGTGAAAACCATTTAATATTTTCCTTCCACTTCACAATTATGTGCCACTTTGTGTTGGTCTATCAAATAAAATCCCAATAAAATACATTTACGTTTTTGGTTTTTAACATGACAAAATGTGGAAAATGTCAATGGGTATGAATACTTTTTCAAGGCACTGTATATAATCTATAGGGAAAGAAAAAATGAATAAAATAAAAATAAAAATATATGATAAGATGTGACTTGACGATAATAATCGTGCAAATTTGACCACGTAGAAACCCGTCACCTCTATTCACCCAAACAAGATGAAGGCTTACCAGATCCCCGATAACCCCCTGTGAGAAAAAAAAATAATTGGAAAAAAATATGTTTTTTACTCACCTCTAAATGCCTGTTGCTAGGGGGTCCCTCGTAGTCGGCCACCTTCAGTGCCCGGGCACTGACATCACTTCCCCTCCGCGCAGTCAGTCATCTGGGACCTGTCACGTGTCCCAGATGATTGAGCGTCGTATCACGGCACACGGCGCCGCTCGCGCATGTGCAGTGGGTGCCCGGCTGTGAAGCCACAGCCGGGTGCCCACAGTAAGAATGCCGGTGCCGTGAGCCAATTTTTAGTGGGCACTCCTCTTTAAGGGGGGTCAAACAATGCAGATTGGATCACGGATCCCGCTGAGGATGTCCAGGTGCCAAGGATTACCGCAAGCTTCCAGGTGTCACAGGTTTCTCCTATTCCTCGGATACTCACTGACAGCAGATCTCCAAAATATATCCCCAAAAAGAAAGAAAATACTCCAAATCATGTGATATAGTTAAAAAATTGGGGGATTTATTAAAGCTTGTAAATCAAGCAGGTAAAATAAGGCTCCACCGAGCCATAGACGATGAACAAACAATGTAAAACTGACTACAAACTGCTAGCAGAATAAAAACTCCTGTGAGAGTTTTGAAAAGCAATCGCACATGCGCAAGAGGTGTGGGCGTAACTACCCAATGATCGTTTTGAAAAGCGATCGCACGTGCGCAATAGGTGTGGGCGTAACTACCCGACGATCGTTTCGTCAAAGGGGGTACCCCCCTGATGATGTCAGACCTTTGACGAAATGATCGTCGGGTAGTTACGCCCACACCTCTTGCGCATGTGCGATCACTTTTCAAAACTCTCACAGAGGAGTTTTTTTTCTGCTAGCAGTTTGTTGTTTTTACATTGTTTGTTCATCGTCTATGGCTCGGTGGAGCCTTGTTTCACCTGCTTGACTCACAAGCTTTAATAAATCCCCCAATTTTTTTACTATATCACACGATTTGGAGCATTTTCTTTCTTTTTGGGGATATAGTTTGGAGATCTGCTGTCAGTGAGTATCCGAGGAATAGGAGACACCTGTGACACCTGGAAGCTTGAGGTAATCCTGGGCACCTGGACATCCTCAGCGGGATCCGTGATCCAATCTGCATTGTTTGATCCCCCTTAACAAGGGTCACCGGGGATCTGTTAAGCCTTCATCTTGTTTGGGTGAATAGAGGTGACGGGTTTCTACGTGGTCAAATTTGCACGATTATTACCGTCAAGTCACATCTTATAATATATTTATTTTATTTTATTCATTTTTTTTGATATTTATATGGACACTTTATTCACGCATGAATTTGGAATTTATGAACTTTATGTTTGTTGATTTTTTCAGCATATATATATATTATTTGAACTTTATGTTTGTTGATTTTTTCAGTATATATATATATATTATTTTTCCATTGTATATATATTTTTTTCACCATTTTTTCAGATATATCTTCACGAATTTTGTATCACTGTAATATGTATTATTTGATATAGTTTGAGCGCTGCACTTTTTTCTTTCCCTATAGTTTTTGTGCCTAGTATCCGGGTTATGGTGTTCAGCTGCTTGTGTCATCTAGAGTTTTACTAAGTGCGGATTTACCCCCCTTTACTGTATATAATATAGCTTTTTCTTCCTACAGACACCTTTCTGAAGTAAATTTAATGCAGTTATTTGTACTGGTGAGGGGGCATCAAACTTAAAAAGTGGACCTTGCTTTTTACTACAAGGTCCACTTTTGGGTTTGGAAACCTAAAATTATGATTTCTGAAAATTGTTTTGTGTTAGGCACAAACATTGCAATCCTCTCCCACCCCATGACACCTTATGAAATGTGCAGGCAAAGTAATATAGCGCTACCCTTAGGGCGTAACAGATTTTCTAAATTACTAAGAAAATTGTGGCACTTCCCTCCCTTCTATGACAAAAGAGATGGGAAATGTTAACTGCTCATGGATTACTTCTGTCAATCTGTCAAGCCCAGGAAGAAACAGAGCATTTTTACAGAGGACAGATATCCCCATGTCAGTCATTATAGGCAAATCAATTAAAGGTATTTAAAGTCCATCGCTAGAAATGTTATTTTAATAGATTTAGGGATGTGTTTGAAGAGTTTTAAATAAAAACACTTCATCCAAAGCTCCCACGCAAATGCCAGGCTGGCATTTTGTGTGATTGTAGATTTGTTGGCACGGCCATGGTTTTATGAAGCCTTGTTCCTACACTTGCTGCATTCCAGGCGACAGCTGCTAGAGCTAAGAATAAAGTGTGCTACTCTCGGTCTGCCTGAAAGTCTCTTTGACTGAACATATAAGCTCCAGTGGAGTTTATTTATATGTGAAGTATATGCTTTCTTAAGGGTATAGTCAAAATTGAAAGTCAAAGCCCAATTCCACTTTGGGCAAAAACACCAAAATGGATCCCCCAGCAGGTTTAAAAAAATGTGGCTGCTATACGTAACTTCTCTTTAGAGCTGTCCCCCACAGACTCACCAAATTAGGGATCCAGTGCTGGTCTTCTACTGGGATAAATGGTGCCTAGTGCCATTTAACCTACTTTCTGTGAGCCCAGGCACCACATTATGACATAGTGCTGCTTTCTATAGGATTTGAGGTCTTTTCACCAACAGAAAGAAGAGGGTGAAGAGGATCTGTGACATCTCAAAAGGTATTTATGAAATTATTTTACATTTATGGGCGAGTGTCAAGTACATTGTGCCAGTAGTCAGGCTAATGTGCGTGCACAATGCACATTGTCAGGATAATGCACATGTACATGCATCATTACTAGGGATGAGCCGAACACCCTATGGTTCGGTTCGCAGCAGAACATGCGTATAGGCAAAAAATTTGCAGAACACATGAACACTGTTAAAATCTATGGGACACGAACATGAATAATCAAAAGTGTTAATTTTAAAGGCTTATATGCAAATTATTGTCATAAAAGGGGTTTGGGGACCTGGGTCCTGCCCCAGGAGAATATGTATCAATGCAAAAAATGTTTTTAAAATGCCTATTTTTCCGGGAGCAGTGATCTTTTTAATCACTTCAGCCCCGGACCAATTGTCAGCTTAAGGACCAGAGGTCTTTTTTCAATTTCACACTGCACTAATTTAACTGGTAATTGCGCAGTCATGCAATTTTGTAACAAACGAAATTTGCGTCCTTTTCTTCCCACAAATAGAGCTTTCTTTTGATGGTATTTGATTGCCTCTGTGATTTTTATTTTTTGCGATATAAACGGAAAAAGAGCGAAAATTTTGAAAAAAAAAAGAGATTTTCTACTTTTTGTTATAAGAAAAATCTAATAAACTCAATTTTAGTCAAACATTTGGGCCAAAATGTATTCAGCCACATGTCTTTAGTAAAAAAAAATGCCAATAAGCGTATATTTATTGGTTTGCGCAAAAGTTATAGCGTCTACAAACTAGAGTACATTTTCTGGAATTTACACCGCTTTTAATTTATGACTGCCTATTTCATTTCTTGAGGTGCTAAAATGGCAGAGAAGTACAAAACCCCCCCCCCAAATGACCCCATTTTGGAAAGTAGACACCCCAAGCTATTTGCTGAGAGGCATGTTGAGCCCATTGAATATTTTTTTTTTTAGTCCCAAGTGATTGAATAAAGACAAAAATAAAAAAGAATTTTTTTTTTTCAAAAAGTTGTCACTAAATGATATATTGCTCACACATGCCATAGTTATATGTGGAATTGCACCCCAAAATACATTTTGCTGCTTCTCCTGAGTATGGGGATACCACATGTGTGGGACTTTTTGGGAGCCTAGCCGCGTACGGGGCCCCGAAACCCAAGCACCGCCTTCAGGATTTCTAAGGGTGCAAATTTTTGATTTCACTCCTCACTACCTATCACAGTTTCGAAGGCCATAAAATGCCAAAATAGCACAAAACCCCCCCAAATGACCCCATTTTGGAAAGTAGACACCCCAAGCTATTTGTTGAGAGGCATGGTGAGTATTTTACAGCTCTCATTTGTTTTTGAAAATGAAGAAAGTAAAGAAAAAAAAAAAAAATTTTTTTTTTTTTTTTTCAATTTTCAAAACTTTGTGACAAAAAGCGACATCTGCAAAATACT
This sequence comes from Lithobates sylvaticus, assembly GCA_028564925.1. Classification (NCBI taxonomy): domain Eukaryota; kingdom Metazoa; phylum Chordata; class Amphibia; order Anura; family Ranidae; genus Lithobates; species Lithobates sylvaticus. Next base: position 63,737,799 of record CM053035.1, on the reverse strand, counting down.
CACAATACCTCTCAGCAAATAGCTTGGGGTGTCTACTTTCCAAAATGGGGTCATTTTGGGGGGTTTTAGGCCATCTGGGCATTCCATGGCCTCCGAAACTGTGATTGGCAGTGAGAAGTGAAATAAAAAAATTACTCCCTTAGAAAGCCTGAAGGCGGTGATTGGTTTTTGGGGTTCCGTACGCAGCTAGGCTCCCAAAAAGTCCCACACATGTGGTATCCCCGTACTCAGGAGAAGCAACAGAATGTATTTTGGGGTGTATTTCCACATATGCCCATGACATGTTTGAGCAATATATCATTTAGTGACAACTTTTTGTAAAAAAAATATATATATATTTTTTTTTTTTCATTATTCAATCTCTTGGGACAAAAAAAAAAATATTTAATGGGCTCAACATTGCTCTCAGCAAATAGCTTGGGGTGTCTACTTTCCAAAATGGGGTCATTTGGGGGGGGTTTGAACTGTCCTGGCATTTTATGCACAACATTTAGAAGCCTATGTCACACGTCACCCACTCTTCTAACCACTTGAAGACAAAGCCCTTTCTGACACTTTTTGTTTACATGAAAACATATTTTTTTTTTTGCAAGAAAATTACGTTGAACCCCCAAACACTATATATATTGTTAAAGCAAAGGCCCTACAGATTAAAATGGTGGGTGTTGCATTTTTTTTTTCCACACAGTATTTGCGCAGCGATTTTTCAAACGCATTTTTTGTGGAAAAAATACACTTTTTTTTATTTTAATGCACTAAAACACACTATATTGCTCAAATTTTTGATGAAATAAAAAATATGATCTTAGGCCGAGTACATGGATACCAAACACGACATGCTTTAAAATTGCGCACAAACACGCAGTGGCGACAAACTACATACATTTTTAAAAGCCTTTAAAAGCCTTTACATGATACCACATTAGATTCACGGAGGAGGTCTACTGCTAAAATTACTGCCCTCGATCTGACCTTCGCGGTGATACCTCACATGCATGGTGCAATTGCTGTTTACATATGACGCCAGACCAACGCTTGTGTACGCCTTTGCGCAAGAGAAGGGGGGGCAGGGGTGCTTTTTTTTTTTTTTTTTTTTTTTTTTTTTTTTTTTTTTTTTTGGTTTTTTATTTTATTTTTAAACTGTTCCTTCCATTTTTTTTCTTTGTTATGATTTTTATTGTTATCTCAGGGAATGTAAATATCCCCTATGATAGCAATAGGCAGTGACAGGTACTCTTTTTTTGAAAAAATTGGGGTCTATTAGACCCTAGATCTTTCCTCTGCCCTCAAAGCATCTGACCACACCAAGATTGGTGTGATAAAATGCTTTCCCAATTTCCCAATGGCGCGGTTTATATCCGGGAGGGGGGACATTCCCTCCCACTGCTTGTAAAAGCAGTCTAGAGGCTAATTACCCGCTAGAATTGCTTTTACATGAAAGCCGATCACTGGCTGAAAAGAATGATACCAAGATGATACCTAAACCTGCAGGCATCATTCTGGTATAACCATTCAAAGTCCAGGAACATACTGGACATATATTGTAATCTTTTTTTTTTTCATGCAGCCTCTTGGCTGAACGAAAAAAAGAGATTGATTGGTGGGTATGCCCACCATTAGAATACCTCCCTTCATCCACCCACTTCTAATGATGGGCATACATGCACCATTTATATATGCCGATGCATGGGGGCATCCTCCCGCAAAAGTTATGCCGTGTACACACGGTCGGAATTTCGACCGTATGTACGTGGCATTAGGAGCCAATCGCTCCTCCCCCCCCCTGCTGCCCCCATGCTTCGGCACGTATGCTCTTTTTTTTAACTGTGGTGGTGAAATCACCTCCTACAGCATTGGAGTCGCGGCTTTATGTATCGTGGGAGCAAACGCTGTTGCTGTCAAGATAAATAAATCCGCGCTGCAACTGAATGGCGCACCTGAAAACAAAAAAATGCTTAACACTAAAACACAGTAAACAAAATTACATACCTGAAAAGCAAGCATGATAAAAACATAATAAAACATTGCAGAATAGAATGGAGTAAAAAAAGAGCGAGAATAGAGAGAGAGAGAGAGAGAACAATAAAACGACAACTATTTTTTTTATTTTTATTTTTTTTTGATTCACTGGTAAAAAAGCTCCTGACTGTTAGCGACTGAATCAAAACGCTACCACAAAAAAAAAATGTTAGCGATCGCAGGGATCAGGCCTGACTCTGCGAACGCTGCAGTTATGTGTGCTTAGTGTTTTGTAAGTGACAGTGATCGATCGATACTGCACTTGGGTGGGCTGGGCGGAGGGGGAAAACGCAGGTGCTAGCAGGTATCTGGGCTGATCCCGCTAACAATGCGTTTTTTTGGAACCCTAAACTGCTGGGACGCTAGTATAGATCTGATCAGATCAGATATTGGTCTGTTCAGATACTATACCACTAAGGGAGGTGTATGCTTTGCGCGTGGGTGTTTGCGGTACTGGCACTAACCTGGGGCGACGCAGACCTTATTTGACCATAAAACCTAATTGATATCACCCGCCGGGCGATCAGGGGGTTAAACCGTTATTGGGTAATAAATGGCGGGTGCCCTGACAGTATAAAAAACAAGCTAACTAACCAGCGTCACCCGTAAAAGTAATACAAAAAAAAACTGGCTACCTAGCGGCACCAGTGACACTAATGCAGCGATCAGAAAAACAATCGCTTAGTGACACTGGCAAAAGGGGGTGAAAGGGTTAACTAGGGGCAATCAGGGGGTTAAACCTTTATTAGGTAATATATGGGGGTACCTGACGCTATATAAAAACCTGACGGGGAACCTAAATAACGAAATAACTAACTGGCTAACCAGCGTCACCAGTGAGATTTATACGGTGATCACTGGTGAAAGGGTTAACTCTAGGGGCAATCAGGGGGTTAAAACCTTTATTTAGGTTGTAATATGGGGGTACCTGACCTATAAACCTATTTATGAACCTATATAAACATGGCGGTTAACCTAAAAAAAAAAAAAAACTGTTACCTAGCGACACTAATGCAGCGATCAGAAAAACGATCGCTTAGTGACACTGGCAAAAGGGGGTGAAAGGGTTAACTAGGGGCAATCAGGGGGTTAAAACCTTTATTAGGTAATATATGGGGGTACCTGACGCTATATAAAAACCTGACGGGGAACCTAAATAACAAAATAACTAACTGGCTAACCAGCGTCACCAGTGACAGTTATACGGTGATCACTGGTGAAAGGGTTAACTCTAGGGGCAATCAGGGGGTTAAAACCTTTATTTAGGTTGTAATATGGGGGTACCTGACCTATAAACCTATTTATGAACCTATATAAACATGGCGGTTAAAATAAAAAAAAAAAAAAAAAATGGTTACCTAGCGACACTAATGCAGCGATCAGAAAAAACGATCGCTTAGTGACACTGGCAAAAGGGGGTGAAGGGGTTAACTAGGGGCAATCAGGGGGTTAAACCTTTATTAGGGGGGGGGGGGTAGGGGGCTACCTAGGACCTAAAACTAACTGCCCTGACAGTTATTACAGTCACACTGACACTAAATGCAGTGATCAGTAAATAAATGATCACTGCAATTAGTGACACTGTGACTGGGGGGGGGGGGGTGATCTGGGGGGTGATCTGGGGGTGACAGGGGGGTGGATTGTGTGCCTATGTGTACTGGTGTCAGTGTACTGTTTGTGCACTAACCTGTACATCTTCACTCCTCGGCGTTCCGGTCACATAGACCGGCGCACCGAGCGTGACATCACTTCCGCCTTCCTGTCTATACAATAGACAGGAAGGGGAAGCTTTTCATTCGCCAGGAGCGATCGCGAGGGGGTGGCCAGAAACCACTGGCCGTCCCCTCGTCCCGGATCGCTCCTGAAGCGATGCCGACCGTCCCCGCCGGCGGAGGGGGTTCCGATCGGACACCCCACCCGCCGGAAGAATGGCACGTACAGGTACGTGGTTCTGCCTGTACGTGCCATTCTGCCGACGTATATATACATGGGGCGGTCGGCAAGTGGTTAATGCTTAAAGTGAAACAATAAAAATTAAATATTCCTTTAAATATCAGGCCTGGGGGGGTTTCTATAGTATGCCTGCAAAGTTGCGCATTTTTCCCGTGTTTAGAACAGTACTGCAGCAAAATGACATTTCTAAAGGAAAAATTGTCATTTAAAACTGATCGCTGCTGTAATGAATTGTCGGGTCTTGGCAATATAGATAAAACTCATAGAAAAAAAAAGCATGGGACCCCCCCCCCCCCCCCCCCGTTCCATTACCAGGCCCTTTGGGGTCTGGTATGAATATTTAGGGGAACCCCAAACCAAAATTTTAAAAACAATTGCGTGGGGGGGCCCCCCTAAAATCCTTACCGGGCCCTTAAGTTTTGATATGAAAATTAAGGGGAACCCTGCGCCAAATAAAAAAAATGGCGTAGGGGTCCCCCCTAAAATTCAAACCAAGGGTCTGGTATAAATTTTAAGGGGAACCCTGTGCCAACATTTTTTAAAAATGGCATAGGGGTCCCCCCAAAATCCATACCAGACCCTTATCCGAGCACGCAACCTGACAGGCCGCAGGAAAAGAGGGGGGATGAGAGAGAGTGCACCCCCCCTCCTGAACCATACCAGACCACATTCCCTTAACATGGGGAGGGTGCTTTGGGGTCTGACCCCAAAGAACCTTGTCCCCATGTTGATGAGGACAAGGGCCTTATCCCCACAACCCTTGCCCAGTGGTTGTGGGGGTATACGGGCGGGGGGCTTAACGGAATTTGGAAGCCCCCCCCCCCCTGTGTGAAATGGTAATGGGGTACCTACCATTTCACAAAAAAAGTGTAAAAAATTGTAAAAAAGACAAGCGACAGCTTGGAACAAGTCCTTTATTAAAAAATAAAAAATAAAAATGTTCTGCGATGTAAGTTCACGCCACCCGACGGACCAAAAAAAAAAAAAAGACGCAACCAATCCGACTGACGTGTCTTCTCTGTGACAGTTCTTATATAACTGAGGTCACCCATATACACCACCCGGTGATGTATATGGGTGACCCCACCCCCCCTCTGATTCCACGGGGGCTTTCCATTACCATCTTACATGGGGGGAGGCCGGGATATGGGGGTCCCTTGTTAAAGGGGGCTTCCAGATTCCGGTAAGCCCCCCGCCCACATACCCCCACAACCACCGGGAAAGGGTTGTGGGGATGAGGCCCTTGTCCTCATCAACATGGGGACAAGGTGCTTTGGGGTCAGACCCCAAAGCACCCTCCCCATGTTGAGGGCATGTGGCCTTTTCCTGCAGCCTACCAGGTTGCCTGCTCAGATAAGGGTCTGGTATGGACTTTGGGGGGGACCCCTACGCCATTTTTTTTTTATTTTGGCATAGGGTTCTAATTAAAATTCATACCAGACCTGGATTTTGGGGGGGACCCCTACGCCATTTTTTTAAAAAATTTGGCGCAGGGTTCCCCTTAATTTCCATATCAGACCTGAAGGGCCTGATAATGTAGGGGGGAGTCCAATGCTCTTTTTTTCAATGAGCTTTATCTATATTGCCGAGACCCGACAATTCATTACAGCCGAGATCAGCTTTCAATGACAATTTTTCCTTTAGAAATATAATTTTTCTGGTACTGTTCTAAACACAGGAAAATGCGCCACTTTGCAGGCATACTATAGACACCCCCAGGGATCACGGGACGTCCTCCCAGAATGTTGCTCTTGCGCGCCCCCTGGGGCATGCTCCCGGAAGTATCCGTGACCACGGATAACGGTAAATGGCCGCTGTTAGCGGCAGTTCACAATGGAATGACGGAGCGATCACTTGTAAACAAACCGGCGTCATGTCATGACACCGGTTCCTCCCTCCCTTCTCTGTACCGATCTGTACAGTGCAAGGGGAGAGGGGGAGAGATCGTTTGTAGCAGCGCTGCGGGCTGGATCTGTAGTGCCCACAGCGCTGCTCAGTGCCAATACTCTGAAGTACTCTGCAGTACTCTGCTAATACTCTGCAATACTCGCCAATAATCTGCAATACTCGCCAATACTCTGCCAATACTCACCAATATATTTTAACAGAAACCACGTTTTTTTTACCGAATTTTCAGTCTTTTTTGATTTATATCGTAAAAATTAAAAAACCCAGCAGTGATTAAATACCACCAAAAGAGGACAACAATTTCATATGGGTACAGTGTTGCATGACTGAGTTATTGTCATTCAAAGTGTGAGAGCATCGAAAGCTGAAAATTGGTCTGGTTAGAAAGGGGGTTTAAGTGCCCAGTGGTTAAAGGAATATTTCATTTTTATTGTTTCACTTTAAGTATTAAAAAAATCACTGCTCCTGAAAAAACAGAAGGTTTAAAAAAAAAAATTGCATTGATACATGTCCCCCGTAGCAGGACCCAGGTCCCCAAACACTTTTTTATGACAATAACTTGCATATAAGCCTTTAAAATGAGCACTTTTGATTTTTCCGGCGGCTTTCGAATTTGCTGCAAACACTGCATATTGTTCACTGTTCGGTGAACAGGCGAACACCCGATGTTCGAGTCGAACTTACGTTTGACTCACACATCAGACTCATCCCTAATCATTACTAGGGATGAGCCAAACACTCCAACATGAGCCGAATATTACATATTTCAGATAGTCCTTCTTACCAACATACTCTAATAGGCTTAATTCATTTATTTACATCTTTATGTATATATGAATTACATTTTAGAACCTTATACATTAAGCTCATTTTGCAATTATGATGCCCTCTGATATATGTGCATCCTTGCAGACATTTTCCAGACATGATTTTAAGGGGAGACCGCAGTGAGAAATACCCCTATCCAGACCCTGCTGATCCTCCGGATGTTCCCCTGTTGTGGCCTTTGTTTGTTCCGCCCCCTCAGCTCCTGAGCTAGATACACTACACGGCTGCCATTTTGATATGCATCGATTGGCGATTTATCTCAGACCTTCGGTAAGTGTGAGGTCTCTGTTTCAGACCTCTCTTGCCAATTATTTCACCTGCCCCCATTTATCAACAACATACATTTATTGATCTTATTATTTACATTGCAGATACAACATTCATGCATCCGCCCCTGAAGAAGCAAAAAAAAAAAAAAAGCAGGGTCTCGCGAAATGCATAGGGCTTTATTGATGCTTGTTTTATGCCAGTACATGCTGGGTATTATTGATGTCTGCATTATGTTTACATACTTCCCTGTCCACATGTTTGTACATTTTATTTTCTTATTGTGTACGTGTATTTACTGACCCAGCATCTTTTAAGTTTTATTGTTGCTCGTGGATGTACAAAATTTGTATTAAATCTTTGTATATTTACTTTCATCTGTGTTGTGTACATTGGCTATTATGCCTCGTAACTCACAATCATTGTTGTTGCCGCTCTGTTACATAACATTTTCAAACAAATAAATTGATTTTGTCTCAGTGTTTGCTGTGGCCATTGGCTAAACCTCTCTCACCTCATCTAAAGTCCCAGGGCCATTTTTCTTGTTTTTTGTCCGGTTTGGTTCGCAGCAGAACATGCGAACAGGCAAAAAATTTGTCAGAACACACAAACACTGTTAAAGTCTATGGGACACGAAACATGGAGGGCCGTCTTTAATAGTGATTGGACCCTGGGCAAAAAATGTCTCCCCCCCCCCCATGCAGTTTTGCTCTCCACCTGCTCCGAGACATACAATAAATAGCAGCTAGACTCAAAATCAGTTAACTGAATTAGATCAGACAGCGATTGCAATTGGTTGTCAGAGGTTACAGCGTATCATTACTCACTGACTGGTTGCTAGATGTTACAGAAAACACTTTGGCTCACTGATTAGTTGCTAGAGGTTACAGCACATGATTTGTGCTTGTTGATTGGTTGCTATAGATTACTGTACATCAATACTGTTCACTGATTGGTTACTGCACATCATTACTGCTAACTGATTGGTTGCTAGCGGTTACAGCACATCATCTCCTCACTGCCTGCACACCATGGACTGGGGAGGTGAGGGGACACATTAATAGACAGAAAACTCCTAAGAATACTAGGACTCCTGGGATCAGTGGCAGTGCTGGGGGAGGGGAGGGTGTAATCAATGGCAATGCTGATTTTTTACCGACTACCAATATACAGAGGAGTTTCAACACTGGCCACCAATGTAATAGGGGTTTACACTGACCACTAATGTAATAGGGGTTTACACTGACCACTATTGTAATAGAAGCATTCACAGTAACCACACATGTAAGGAGGGATTTACACTGACCACCAATGTAAGGGACATTCACACTGGCCACTGGTGTGAATGAAAGGCTTCTACACCAAGCACCAATGTAATGAGAAGATTTACATTGACCAACAATGTAACTGAGACATTTAGCCTGCGTTCACATTTGTGTGTGTCGGCATGCAAAATCGCTTTACTGACACCACAAAAACGTGCTTTAGCAGATATACAGGAGTGCTATTAATTATTAATAACACCCTCATGCATCTTCTGACATGTGCCTTGGCACCGTGTGATTTTGAAAAAGGGTTTGGGACTTTCTTCCGCATTTGTAGCGCATAGAGCAGCCCGTTGAAATGAATGGGCTACCCTACACGTGACCTACATCTTTACCCTGTTGTTACACCTTTGCATTCTAAAACTCATGCTAACCTCTGCACCCCAAACCTCCCCCATCCTCTCCACTCAAATCCCCCTCCCCTTTAACTCTACCTGCCTCCTCTGCTCATCTTTGCACCCATCTTCCTTACCTCCATGCATCCTCTCCTTGCTCACCTGTGCACCCCAAACTGTAATTCCTTCTCTGCCTACCTCTGCACACCCCACACAATCCTCCCCCCACTAATTTGCTTACCTTTGCAGAACAAGCTGATGGTAGGCTTAAAGGAGTTGTAAAGGTAAAAAAAAATTCCCCTAATGCATCTGACTGTATCGCCCCCCCCCCCCAGACCCCCCGTTTTATTTATCTGACCCCTCGAAAGTCCCGCGCTCGCCCCCGATGTCCTCTTCGCTGCTCACCCTGGCAGTTAATGGGCTAGAGTGGATGGATTGAAAGCAGTGCAGCCAATGACACAGCGCGCCGGGGGGTGGGGCCGAGTGATACAGCGAGCGGCTATAGCCACCACAAGACCAGGTTCGGGGACATGTGTGTTTTGGGGACATGTGTGGGGACATGTGTGTTTACACTGTTTTACACTAGACTGGTGATCAGTGAGTAAAAAGCTGTAAAAAACAGCTCATACTCACTGATCACCAGCTGGGTGCAGCGATCTGCTCTCCTCTCCTCAGTGACGACTTCCGTATGAGGAGAGCCGATTGCCTAGCAACCGGCTGTTTGTTTACATCACATGACGGCTGTGATTGGACAGGGAGGGCCAATCACAGAGCCCTCCTGCCGATCCGAGATGCTCCGTACGCGCGATCCCCCTCCTTCTGAAGGACGTTCAGGAACGTCCAGTCAGAAGTAGAAGGCTCCCACCCGGCCGTTTATGTGCAGTGGCCGGGTGGGAAGTAATTAATGACAGTTAACCTGCATGCGGTATAGGTACAATATAGTCTTGGCACAGGTGCAAGGTAGATGTGGTTCAGTTGCTGTAAAGGTTCAGTATAATGCGGCATATGGTTGGTACAGGTGCAGTTAAGATTTGTGGCTAGTGGCTAGCAGGCAGTATCAGCAATGGCCAAATAGCCCTCTCACCGGTCCCCGGGATGCTGCAGTGACCTCTCACTGTAAAAGGGGGGCCTCCTCGGTCTCTCCCTAAAAGCCTCTGGTGTTCAGCAGAGGGCAAATGGACACTCCAGTCTCCCTGCTGCATAGGTGCAGGTGCTGTGATGTGGGCAGTGTTACGCTGGGGCAGATACAGTAAAGGTTTGGTATAATGTGGTAGAGGGTTGATAGGTGCAGTCTAGGTTTGGAATAAGTGCGGTATAAAGTGCAGTATGGTGTGGTATGGATTGGGTGCATTTGGTATCCTGCTCCTAGTGGCTAGCAGTATCAGCAATGAGCAAATAGCCCTCTCACCAGTCCCCAGGATGTTGCAGTGACCTCTTGCTGTAGAAGGGGGGCCCCCTCGGTTTCTCCCTGAAAACCTTAGTGATCAGCAGGAATCATTGGGAAACAATCTCCCTGCTGCAGAGGTGCTGTGATGTGGGAGGTGCTGCACTGCCCCTGAGTGTCCTCACTCCCAGTCTCAGATCTCCACTGGTATGGTCTCCTGCTGGCAGATAAATATGCAGACAGACGTACTCTCTCTAACTCCCATGGGGCCAGCAGGAAGAGCTTTCCTGTGCAGTTTAATAAAAAATCATCTCTCCACTCCTCCTACTGCACAGTTCACATTGGGATTTGTAAAGAGTCCATTAATCCTATTATATGGCTGTTGTCTCAAACTAAAAACTCCCAGGAGTCTCAGCACTCTGCATAGAAGTCTATGGGCTTGCTTGGGTTTAGAGGTCCAGAGGAGAATGGTGCAGCATAACAGTAATATGTTAGAAGATGGAGAGAATAATAAAAGGTAATCTCTCCTTCTCCATATTGCTGTAGCCCAGTACCTGGCTATATAAGTTAGAGGCAAATTGCAGTTTTAATTTTTTCTTTTGTCCATTTGACAATTTGTTAAATAAAACAGGGAATGTATTAAAACAGTGTACCAAATAATCTGCTTATACCTTATACTGTATGTTCTTAACAACTATGCAAAAATGATTTAGCAAATTAAATATAGAGTTATCAACTAACACATACTGGCAATGCTAAATTTGGCCTGGGCAATCAAGTTTCAGTGACCTCTGGCTTTATTATAAAATAAACAAACAGGTGTAATATTTGAACTTCAATAAAGGTCATGTAATACTAAAAAAAGGGCACAAGATGGCGCAAAACGACCTGTGCATCCTGTACTGTATGAGCTGTTTTTTTATTGACATATAATTGTTCCAATTCACTAAGTTGGGCATCACTTTCTGGAAAGTTTTAGTGGGCAGTTTTAGTATCACATAGAAGTCAGCATTAAAATCCAGTGACTTTAGCTGTATCTAGCCAGTAAAAAGTGCATTCATCCATCCACTGCATTTTTTTAAATTAAAACACTGCCTTTTTCTTTTACTTCTACCCCTCCCTTTTACACCTTTTTTCTTTCTGTATATTTTCAAGATATTTTTCACCTATGAAAATTTGTCCTGAGCCCACCTATATTTTAAAATAGCACAAGTGGTTCTAAAGCCTAAGCATTGTGGTCAGGTAAAAACGCCTCACTATCGGTCCCCCCACCCCACATCCCTAAACACTAATGCCCCGTACACACGGTCGGAAATTACGACGGAAAAAGTCCGAACAGATTATGTTGTCGGTTTTTCCGATCCTGTGTAGACAATTCAGATGGACAAAGTGCCACGCATGCTCAGAATAAATTACGACACGAAAGCTATTGGCTACTGGCCTCTTTATAATCCCGTCGTACGTTTTTTACGTCACCGCGTTCCCAACAATCAGATTTTTCATCAACTTTGTGCGACCGTGTGTATGCAAGACAAGTTGCCAAAATCCATCAGATTTTGTCGTCGGAATGTCTGACCGTGTGTACGGGGCATTACAGTAGCTGCCTCCTCTCTTGATCCAGTACTGTGCCCGTCTTCAGGTCTGAGGCTCTCTCCTCTCCTCACTGGACACTCTGAGAGCAGCAGAAGCTATTGGCTCAAATTCTATGAGGGGGAGGCAGGGCTGAGTAGCCCTGTGTGTGTCTATGGACGCACATAGCCCAGCTCCACAGCATCTTGCTTGCTGAAGAGGCACTCATAAGAAGGAGAGGAGAGCGCCGGCAGGGGGGATGCCAGAAGAGGAGGTAAGAGACAACTCTGGGCAATACTATTGCACAGAGCAGGAAAGTATAACATCTATTTTTATTTAAAATAAATATCCTTTAGAATCACTTTAATCTCACATAGGTTTGTCAGTTCCCTTGGAATAGGTATAAAGTTAAAGCCTAACTCCATCTTTACTTTTACTTACATACATGTTGCATATGAAAAAAATGCAACATAACTCATTAAAAAAGCACATGCAGAAACGTGTACGGAACACAGAAATTATGTAAACTGGCCCTTAAAGCGAACTCCCCTCCCAACAGCAAAAAACTGTGAAGAATGCACTAAGGACTGGTTCACACTAGATGTTTTTCAGTGTATTCAGTGCATTTTTGATCTGCATCCAGACTGCATGCACAGTGTTTGCCATGTATTTCAATGGCCCTAGTTCACACCAATGTGGTCAGTTCCAGTGCTTTCAACAAAAGCACAACCTGTTGCATTCTTTTCCTCCACAATGCATCAAACCGGAAGTAAACGCACTGGAATGTACATTATCCTACTAAAAATAAAGCTTTTTCAATTGTCAAAATAAAAAAGAGGAAAAAAAATACACTGGAATACATCAAAAAGGCACATACAGTATCTCACAAAAGTGAGTACACCCCTCACATTTTTGTAAATATTTTATTATATTTTTTCATGTAACAGCACTGAAGAAATTACACTTTGCTACAATGTAAAAGTAGTGAGTGTACAGCTTGTATAACAGTGTAAATTTACTGTCCCCCTCAAAATAACTCAACACAGAGCCATTAATGTCTAAATCGCTGGCAAGAAAAGTGAGTACACCCCTAAGTGAAAATGTCCAAATTAGGCCAAAGTGTCTTAGTATTTTGTGTGGCCACGGCCGCCATTATTTTCCAGCACTGCCTTAACCCTCTTGGGCATGGAGTTCACCAGAGCTTCACAGGTTGCCACTGGAGTCCTCTTCCACTCCTCCATGATGACAACATGGAGCTGGTGGATGTTAGAGACCTTGTGCTCCTCCGCCTTCCGTTCGAGGATGCCCCACAGATGCTCAATAGGGTTTAGGTCTGGAGACATGCTTGGCCAGTCCATCATCTTTACCCTCTGCTTCTTTAGCAAGGCAGTGGTCGTCTTGGCGTCTTGGAGGTGTGTTTGGGGTCGTTATCATGTTGGAATACTGCCCTGTGGCCCAGTTTCTGAAGGGAGGGGATAATGCTCAGCTTCAGTATGTCACAGTACATGTTGGCATTCATGGTTCCCTCAATAAACTGTAGCTCCCCAGTGCCGGCAGCACTCATGCAGCCCCAGACCATGACACTCCCACCACCATGCTTGACTGTAGGCAAGACACACTTGTCTTTGTACTCCTCACCTGGTTACCGCTACACACACACTTGACACCTGAACCAAATAAGTATCTTGGTCTCCTCACACCACAGGACATGGTTCCAGTAATCCATGTACTTAGTCTGCTTGTCTTCCGCAAACAGTTTGCAGGTTTTTTGTCATCTTTAAGAGAGTTTTCCTTCTGGGATGACAGCCATGCAGACCAATTTGATATAGTGTGTGGCAAATGGTCCGAGCACTGACAGGCTGACCCCCCCACCCGTCAACCTCTGCAGAATTGCTGGCAGCACTCATATGTCTGTTAACCAAAGACAACCTCTGGGTATGATGCTGAGCATATGCGCTCAACTGCTTCGGTCAACCATGGCAAGGCCTGTTCTGAGTGGAACCTGTCCCGTTAAACCGCTGTATGGTCTTGGCCACTATGCCGCAGCTCAAGTTCAGGGTCTTGACAATCTTCTTATAGCCTAGGCCATCTTTATGTAGAGCAACAATTCTTTTTTTCAGATCCTCAGAGAGTTCTTTGCCTCAAGGTGCCATGTTGAGCTTCCAGTGACCAGTATGAGAAAGTGAGAGCGATAACACCAAATTTAACACACCTTCTCCCCATTCACACCTGAGACCTTGTAACACTAACGAGTCACATGACACCAGGGAGGGAAAATGGCTAATTGGGCCCAATTTGGACATTTTCACTTAAGGGTGTACTCACTTTTGTTGCCAGCGGTTTAGACATTAATGGCTGTGTGTTGAGTTATTTTAAAGGAACCACAAATTTACACTGTTATATAAGCTGTACACTCACTACTTTACATTGTGGCAAAGTGTAATTTCTTCAGTGTTGTCACATGAAAAGATATAATAAAATATTTACAAAAATGTGAGGGGTGTACTCGCTTTTGTGAGATACTGTAAATACATAGGCAAAAACGCATCTGGAAAGCTGAAATTGTGGTGTGAACCAGCTCTAAATCGAATTGTAATAAAACATAATAAACCATCTTATAGTTCTCTATCTTCACTGCATCTGAGCACCCCAAACCAAAAACACCATTTAATTAATTGTATTATTCAAAGCAAACTTCCTCATCCATCCATGTCTCTATGTTTTTTTTTTTGAGAAATCACTTGAAAAACAACCCCCTAGCATTTCTGGCCATGGTCATCTTGAGTAAGGGCAAATGATTCATGTAGCATTTACTTCCTGGAATCCATCTGCCCTTACCTCAAGCATGCATGCAGGAGATTCTTAGCTGAGAAAACCCCTCCTCCTCCTCCTCCTCTCCTCCTATCTTGAAGACTCCAGGGATGTATGACATAATTTGACTTGGCATGAAACTAGGAACTAACTAAAGAAATGTAAAAAAATTTAAAAATAAAAAAAAGTTTAAGGCTCAGTTTATACTGGAACAAGCTGCGGATTGCACAGGAACGATGTCCTCCGTTTCAGGGACGAATCAGGGACAAATCTTTGCCTGAATTCGGGCCTGAAACGGAGCCAAAGCATTTCTGTGCAGTGCGCTCCGCTGCCACCCCGGAGATATGAGAGCCGGTCACATTCTCCTGCTATGCGAATTGGATGCGGGGTAATACGCATACAATTCGCATAGGTGTGAACCCAGCCTAAAACAAGTATGATATACTTTCCTATCTATTTACTAATACTGGCAGAATAAGGATTAAGTGCCGGTTCACACAGGGGCATCCCGGCTTACAGCGCGACTTTGCAAGGCGCTTTGGAGGCGACTTCATCACAACTTTGAGCAACTTACAACGCAACATAAAGTTGCCTCCAGGACAGGCGACTTTGGCCAATCACAGAATAATCAGCTCTGTGGGAGGGAGGGGGTTGCCTGGGTAAATTATTTTATTTTTCCTGTAAAGTCACTTGAATATAGATGGAGATCCGACTTGGAGGCGACTCCCATTGAATTCTATGGGTACAAGTCGCCTAGAAGTCACCTTGAAGTAGTACAGGAACCTTTTCTGAAGTTGGAGCAACTTCAGTGGTGTACATTAAGATGGCGCATTTCGTATGTCCAGCGACTTGAGGACGTACAAGTCAGATCCCAAGTCGCTGTAGTGTGAACCGGCACTAAAAATAATGTTGATTGGGAGAGTGAAGTTCCACTTTAAATTAAATATTGTTAATGTTACTTACATAACCTTTGTTCTCGATTTTGGATTTCTCTGGGGCACTGGTTCCAGCCTCAAAGATGTCCTCTGGAAAGACCATGTCACCAGTGCCTCTTGGGAAATCTCGCTTTATGTCACACTTGTGCCATATGAGATCAGCTATCCTTCACTAGAAAGCTGTTCCGGATTTGGCACATTGTGCTGTAGGAGATCTGGAGTGCCTTCATTTTCAATAGGGGGCTGCACTGTACAAGATTTGTCAGGGCTGGTTATTTTTCTACAACAAGCTGCTGCAGTTCTTGAATCCAATACAGCTTTATAGTAAGGAATAACAAGATGCAGTGGACCTTGTATGGTGCATGTGCAAGACCAGGACGAAGAGGCCGGCTGACGAAACACATTTTTTTTAAAATGGCGGCACGGGAGAGGAGCGCAAGGTCAAGATATCCATGTGTGACAAACTAGTAAAACAAAGGGGTGATAAGTATACTCAATTGCCTAATTACTTGAAGATAGTGTTGGCATTGGGAAGGTCCGCTTTAAGCGCATTTCCATGTTAAGAGTGTCCTTTTTAACTCGAGTATAGAAAAAAAAAGATCTGGCAGCAAAAGCTTCAGGCTGGGTTCACACATGTGCGGTGCGAATTACAGCTGAGTTTTCTCTGTGAAGAGAAAAAGCAGCTGTTCAGCGGTGCCTCTCTGTTGTATCTGCGGATCAGGTGAGCAGGGAGAGGGGAGGGGGAGAGAATGCCTGTTCACAACGGAACGCATCAGTGTGAAGGCAACACATGTATGTGAACCAAACTGATTGAAACTAATAGATTTTAACATGTTCTGCGAATTGGATGCGGTGTAAGCCGCATCCAATTCGCATATTTGTGAACCCAGCCTAATGCCCCACTCACATTTGAGCGATGCAACATGTCGCTGTTTTTGTGTGATGGTAAGGCAGCCAATTTGCTTGAATGGACTTCCCTATGGCCCCTTTCACACTGAGGCCCTTTGCAGGCGATAAAGTGCTAAAAATAGCGCATGCAAAGCGCCCTGAAAGAGCCCCGAGGGCTTTCACACTGGAGCGGTGCGCTTGCAGGACGCTCAAAAAATTCCTGCAAGCTGCATCTTTGGAGCGCTGTAGGAGCGGTGTATTTACCACTCCTAAAGCGCCCCTTCCCATTGAAAACAATGGGGCAGCGTTCCAAACCCACCTGCAAAGCGCCGCTGCAGCGGCTCTTTGCGGGCGGTTTTAACCCTTTTTCGGCCGCTATCAGGGGTTAAAACTTCCCCGCTAGCGGCCGATCAGAACGACGGTAAAGCGCCGCTAAATATAGCGCCACTTTACCGCCAGCGCGCTGAGCGCCCCAGTGTGAAAGTGGCCTATGGCACAAAAAACGCACTAAAGGAGCTCCTGTGTCTCTTTTGGGAGCTGGCTTTTTTTCTGTGCATTTAGGGGTGCCATTAAAAATGAATATGAGCCAAACTTGTGTTCCATGCTTTCGTATGTTTTTTGCGTGTTCCGGAAATTCGCTCAGAAACACGCGTTTCTGACACACTGATTTGAATGGGAGGAGGAAAGACCATACACCATACAATCTGATTGTACAATACCCTTTATTATCACCACCCAAGATTTATATGGTGCCAACAGTATGCCCAGCACTTTTCAATATAAAGGGAGACAGTACAATTCAATAAAAGAGGGTTAGGACAGCCCTGCTCCTGAGAGTTTACAATATAATAAACTGGCTGTACACTGTATAACCTGATTATACAATCCCCTTCACATTGCCCATACACTTTGTAATCTGATTGTACAATCCTCTTTACATTGAGGATACTCTGTACAATGTGATTGTACAATCCTCTTTACATTGACCATACACTGCTCAATCTAATTGTACAATCTCCTTTAGATTTAACATTAACTATGGATTAGGAATTGCTGAAATGAATTGCTTAGGTTTACCCTCGTATTACTATAGTTTTGGTAAATCTAAAGGAGATTGTACAATCTGATTGTAGAGTGTATGGCTAGCATTAAGACCATACAGTGTGCTATTCCCTTTCAGGTGACCTTACACTATACAATCTGATTGTACAATTGTCCTTAAAGTGGTTGTAAACTCTGTTACACAACTTGTATAATAAGGCTTACCTGTAGGTACTGTGAATATTTCCTAAACTTGCACCATTTAGGAGACATTCAGGGTGCATGCAGCCGAAGACATCATCGGTGCATGCGCTCAGAAGGTCCGGCTATCAGTGCCGGACCTTCAGAACCTGTGCTGGAAGCAGAGGCTCCCGCGCGCATATTGCAAACCTGGAAGACACACTGGGGTAAGATGTCAGCCATCTCAGCGGTGAGTAGGCACCGCTGGAAGGTCTTCGTTCCAAGCTAAGTATAATCTACTAGCACGTTATGCCATTGCCTTACAGGTTTTCTTTTTTTCATTCTTCAGCAGTTTACAGCTGCTTTAAACCTACCATAACACATGCAGTACAATAGTTTGCCAGATTTGATACAAATGTAAAGCAATGTTTAGGTTTGTGTTCATATGATAGTTTTTTGATCTACAGGAGATTGTACAGAAGGTGTATGGCCATTTCATAAGATGTCCAAACCCAGCTGCTCTCAGTCTCATACAACAAACACTGCTGCAAGCAAGGAAATGTGACTTTGGCTTCTACAGATTCTGCGCTCTCAATTCGTTCGCAGCTGTCTTCATTGTTGCCTGTTTGCAAGAAAACAAAATATAGCACTTTTTTTTGTGGGTGGGGTATAGATTTTTGCATCAATTTAGGATTTATGGTGAACTAGAATTGTTTCCTTTTGCAGTATCATACATTATGTTCAATCCCTCCCCTCTTGTATAAACCCTGAGGCAGGCAGTGTGTAGGGCACTCGCTGGGGACTTCACATGTCCTATATAAAAGCCTGCAGAATGCCACATGTTTCTTTCTCATGGCTGGTGTGGAGTAGGATGTGAAGGTATGTTGTATGCTTTGTACGGGGAGCGCCGGGTGTTCATGTAAGTAGGGTGGTGAATCCCCTGGGATATGTACTAACAGTGACTGCCTAAGGGCGATGGGAGAGTTTGTTTTGGGCTTAATCTAATGTGGCCTCCAATGGATTTCTTAGTAGCTTAATATTCTTACGGATCGAGGCTTGTTTTTGCTTTTATGTGGATGAAATCTGCAGGCACTTATGTTTGTCAGTGTATAGATTACATTCGTATAGAGTTTATTCAGAATTTTACCGAAGTGCTGGTGGTCGCATGCTAATGAGCCCTATTCACAGTGCTGTAGTGGGACCCATGCATGGTTTGCCTATTCATGGCAATGGCCTGTCTTCCCTTTGTGTGGCAGAGAAGCTCAGGCCCCTTTGTATCATCTTGGCACACCATTTTATTACTGTATGAGGCCAGCCTCATTCCCTCATAGAGGACAGAATGCTCATTCATTAGTGATTGCGACCAAAATTGGGGCAGGTTCTGCATGGTGTGAGCGCAAACCTCGTGCAAGGCGAATTTAGCCACAGATAGTATGGCTGAATTTGCATCGCGTTTGGCCCAAACTTGAAAATAGGGGTGTCATTAACTTATAATTGACACTCCCAGCAGTTTGTATATGGCAGTGTGGCTGCTGCTGGAGGGTATGCTATGCGGGAACCTGCAGTGGATTCACAGGGTTGCAGCAGTGTGAACTGCCCCTGCGGTTCTGCATCTGATTCCAAATCGGGTGGCAGTTGCTGCAAAGCATGTTTGGTGCCATTATCCTTCACTACCACCCCAAGTGCGATTGCCCTGATTGTAAATCTGTCATAGAAGGATCACTCGTTCTCACTATGTGATAATGGGGCCTTAGCTTCATGCAAATATAAGGCTGCATTTACACTACAGCGCTTTGAATCATAGGCAGATCTGCCCACGATTTGACAGCGCTTATGTGTGAATGATGACACAGAACTTGCATTGGAAATGCCATTCATTTGAATGACACCTCAAATTGCAGTGTGCAGGGTTTACTTCCTCTTTAATCGCCAAAAGTAGGTTTCGTCAAATTGTGGCAAAATTCATCATTGTGGGGTGTCTCCTTTCCCAAAAGCAAAGTGAACAAACATAGCTCAGCTATGTCTCTTTACTGATTATCCACATTCATCTCACTTTAACTCGTCTAATTTTCTCTCTTGGTGCCCAGGCAAAAATGCAGCAGATGTGAATGGATCAGCAGCTCTTGACCTTCTGTCATCTTGGTGTGATTACCACCAGCCTTTAGAGCAGTGTTTCTCCTCTCCAGTCCTCAAGGCGCCCTAACAGGTCATGTTTTCAGAATTTCCCTCATATGAAACAGGGGGGTAATTACTAAGGCAGTGAAACTAATCAAATCACCTGTGCAAAATAATGGGAAGCCTGAACACATGACCTGTTGGGGCGCCTTGAGGACTGGAGTTGAGAAACACTGCTTTAGAGCTGGTTCACACTAGAATGAAGTATGAGGATAGGTGCATTTTTGAGTGCTTTTCCCACACTGCATAGGAATGCATTGCCTTTGCTAATAGTTTGCTGGTGCAATTATGTTAAAGGTACACCGAACACAGTTGCAGCCACCAAACCATATGGTATTGCAGGACCACATGGATTGGGGTAGCGTGACATGTAGAAGTAGCACCTGCCCTACCTTTTGTACCTTCCTGTGCATTTGGTACCCCATTAAAAATGGACTGGCAAAACCAGAATGTGTGAACTGCCCTTGGTCCCCCTCCTGCTCCTTGTGGTGTCTAGGATTGTTCAGCAGTTGCTGACTTGATGCATTGTGCTCATGGGGAATGCTGTACTTGGCAGGGTTTGGGTGTATGGGATCTGCACACATAAGCTATTACAATTATATGACCCACTACATGTCTTCTGTCCAAATGATGCTAGCACTGGGCTCTGAATTTGTATGAAAGAGGAACTGTGCCCCTCTGTCTTGACATGCAGAGGGCCTGAAGGACAGTATATAGGCATGATCATTATGACATGAATAATTAAGCTCTCGGCACTAACTTTGCTACCTTGCAAATACTAGAACATGCTTTGCAGCAGAAGATTTGAAGGAACTATGTTTTTAATGTGTTTTTTTTTTTTTTCTCTTCAGGTGACGGGTAATAGGACAAACACAGGAAGGGTTTATCAGGTATGAGACCAACTTCACTCCCCTTTGGTTTCCCCCTTTATTTATTTTATTGCTTATCCACAAAAAACATACCTGCATGCCCAGCACATTTAGCAATCTTGTGTAGGGATCTGCTGCTGTGCTCTTGTTCCCACACTGCCATCATTTTGTGGGGAGCCTGCTGCCTCTTCTAGGTTCTTGCAGCCCCCTGATATACATGTCCTAATTAGGGGGTGGCTGTAAGAACCAGGGAGACATATGGCCCCCTGGTTCTGGGCAGTTCTGTGCTGTAGAGCAGTGGTTCTTGACCTCAGTCCTCAAGTACCCCCAGCAGGCCATGTTTGCAGGTTTTCCTTTATCTTGCACAGGTGCTTTAAATCAGTCAATGGCTTGGTATTTAGGACATTTTTTTTTTTTTCCATCTAAGAAATTTCCAAAACATGGCCTGTTGGGGGAACTTGAGGACTGAGGATGAGAACCACTGCTGTAGACTACCTGGAGCCCTTATGGAATGCATGCAACTATCCCAAGAGGCTGCAGCCATGTAAATCATTGTATCCTAGGTTAGCATCCAAGTAGTGAGGGTTCCTTGGAAAATGTATAAAACTGTTTAAGTGTTAGAAAAAGGGTCACTAAAGGTCTGGGAACCTCTGCCTAACACCCATGATTACCCACAATGCTCCTAATGCGTACGGTTTAGAAGGCTGCAAATTCCCTTTTGGAAATCACTGGGCACACTAGACTTGTGCCCCTATGGTTGGTGGTTTCTGCCTGAATGTCTTCAGGTTTTCTGGGATGGGATAGGGGCGATGTCTCCACCATATCTCAACTATACAGTGTTAAACCCTTTCAGCAACTGTGCTCTGAATTAGGATTGTACCCAAAGTTGTTGCCAAGATCTACAGCTTTGATATGTGGTGTTGGCACAGTAACCAATTTCCACCACCCTGCTCTTTAATGACTTGTCCCAGGTGAACAGTCTTGTCAGTCTTATCCCAGTTATTTGAGGAGATTTAGTCTACCCGGCTATCTGCTTCCTTCCTCCCCTGCCACATTTGGCACCTTTTTGGGGTGGGTGAATGGATACCTGTGAAAACCAGGTACCCATTCCCACTTCTGGGTAAAACTGCTTTAATTTTGTGGCTTTTTGTATTTTATTAAATGGTATCTGATTCAGAGGATGGGGGGTAGGAATGAAATGTAATGGTATTTTATGGTCTCCATGATGCTAGCACTGGGCTCTGAATCTGTATGAGAGATGACGTGCTCCTCTGTCTTGACATGCAGAGGACCTGAGAGACAGTACACAAATATTGCAAATGCTAGTGTGTACAGTGCTTTAGAAGTTTTCCTGAAGGCATTAATTATCTACTGGGTGTATTCATTTTTTTTTTCTATTTCTCCAGGTGGTGCTTGTATGGACTGGAAACTTTGCAGTGTCAGGTATGGAAGAATTCATTTAGTTAGTGGTGGGCCATATTCCTGTCTCAATGATGCTAGCACTGGGCTCTGAATCTGCATGAGAGAGATGACCTGTGCTCCTCTGTCTTGACATGCAGAGGACCTGAGGGACTGTACACAACCCTGATCTTGTTTGAGATATAAAAAAAATCTCTGCTTTCAATTCACAAACATTGTCATCTTGCAAATGTCAACCAATTTTTGTTTATAGTGGGCCATTTTCTGGTCAATATTGCTAGTGCACAGGGCAATTTAAAGGGGTTGTAAACCTTCCGTCTTTTTTCAGCTTAAAGCGGTTGTATACACGCTGACACATGTTGCCTCGGCGTGTCTTCCAGGTATCACGGCTCCAGCACTGTGAGTGTCTGCAGCCGGGATGTCGTCACTCCCTCCCCCCCATGCGCACAGGAGACTTCTTTCCGGCATCTGTCGGGCTTTCAGCTGAGAATCCCCTGTGTGCATGCGCCGCTGCAGTCAGTGGCTCATTGCAGGGGTAATATACATCTAAACCTGTACGGTTTAGGAGATGTATATTTTATTTATTTTTCTTTACCTACAGATAAAAGTTCAAAAAATGGCCTATACAACCGCTTTAATGCATCCTGTGCATTAAGGTGCAAAAACATTTGGTTACATTAAGTCCTGCATCGAAAAACATTTGGTTACATTAAGTCCTGCATCGAGAATGCGATGGCTTCTCAGCTCTTCATTGGCTAGATTGATAGCAGCGCAGCCATTGGCTCGCACTGCTGTCAATAAAATGATGGATGCAGGACCAAGACATACACTGTCTATGGATGCAGAGTGTATGAGACAGGAGTGTGCCTGCAAGGTAACCTCCTCAAGGGGGATATCTATTGTGGGGAGGAGCTGAGACGGCCTTTTATTATTTTATTTTTAATGAACCTATACAACCACTTTAAGTATTTATATTGTGCCTCAAACTTGACATGCAGTGGGTATGAGGTAGGGAGATGGTCAAATTGCAAAGTTTATCTTTGAAGATACCTGGAGATAGTTACTGATGGCTTCCATTTTTTTTTTTTTTCCAGGGTTCTACAATCTTGTATAAATGGTTTGAAGAAATTTCCTGCTGAAGATTCCACATTTCCTAACAAGTATTTTGATGCATTAGTGCCATATTGTGATGAGGCATATGTCTTGTAACTGTTTTTTCAGATTAGCTCAAACAAAATGAGTACAATTAGGCTAATCATATTTGCTGTATGCATAGCATTGGTTTAGGGTGGAAATTAACTATCTGAGACCACAGGTAAGTTGGCTGAATTGAGTAAACATGGTGCAATATTGAGGCAGGAAAGACTGGTGCTGTTTAGATTTATGCATGAATGCAAAACTGTACATTTGCTGTTCAAATGAAACCATCTTAAATAAAATGACTACAAAGACAATAAATAAGTACTGTGATTTATTAAAACCGTTTATATGCAAAAGTCAGTGTTTGACAGGTGAAATGCACTCTGGATCAGTCTTGCTGAATTGTGAAGACCACAAACCTCCTCCAAGGGTGTGTGCTCACCTCACAGATGGGCCCTCATTGGGCAGGGGGTTGTGGCAATAAAACCTTTTGAATATTAAAGTGGAGTTCCAACGACATGTTAACTTTTTTTTTTTTAAACGCTGTTTAGTAGGTTTCTTCCCACAATGTCTGCTGTTATATAATTGTGTCCTGTCCATTTTTTTTATTTTGCTTGTAGGCATGTTAAGCCCACAAGCATCCAGTTCCAGGGACACTGCTGCTGGACCAGCATGCACTGCCTGTTCTCTCCCTGTTCACGCACATGCGCAGTAACTCAGCGCTGTAAAGTTTACAGGTTGCGATAACAATGGGTGGCATCAGAGTGCCCACCCCATTGTTATGGCAACCTATCCCTTGGCGCACTGCCCAACTGACTCCTGGGAAATGATGACACACCTCCCAGTAGCAAGCAGAGGCGCCAAGGGAAGTGACAAAAGAAGCCTTGGTGATTAAGGAGGAAGATTTAGAGGACTGCATCGCAACAGCCATTTAACCACTTAAGCCCCAGACCATTTGGCTAGTCAAAGACCAGGGCACTTTTTGCAATTCGGCACTGCGTCGCTTTAACTGACAATTGCGCGGTCGTGCAACATGGCTCTATATTCTATAGATTTTTGGTTTGCGCTAAAGTTGCAGCATCTACAAAAAAAATTTTTATCGTGACTTTGCTATTATGGCAGACACATCGGACAATTTTGACACATTTTGGGGACCATTGTCATTTTTACAGCAATCGGTACTATAAAATTTAGCTTTTTACTGTAAAAATTACACTGACAGTAAAGGGGTTAACCACTAGCTGGCTAGGAAGAGGTTTAGTGTCCTAGAAAGTGATTCTAACTTAAGGGAGTGGCTATGAGTGACACATCACTGATCCTGATCACAGGGAGCTATGATCAGTGACAGTGTCACTAGGCAGAAGGGGGAAATGCTTGTTTACATTAGCATCTCCCTGTTCTTCTGACAATCGTGGGTTTCCCCGCAGACATTGAGTCCGTGGGATCCTACTTGCGGCAGGGGCGCGCACATGACCACATGGCAGCAAATTTAAAGGGATGTACAGGTTTGCCCAGCCGTGCCATTCTGCTGATGTATATGTACATGCAGCGGTCGGCAAGTGGTTAAAGGTAAGTAAAAAAAAAACTCCACGGGACTAGACAAATATTCAAAGAACCACAACTTCAAATATATCTGCCAAATGATACATGTACATAACACGTCTGTAGTGAACCCAGTGGGTAGAAAAGAGGACTTTTAGGCCACTGTAAGACCAAATTCAGTCATACACATTCCTAAAATATAGTAGCAAAAACAGTCCAGGTCCGTAAAAAATATATTCCCATACAGTACAGAATAACCCATCAAGGTACCAAAATCATAACAACTTGACCCTGAAATGCTCTGGCTAGATGTCAAATAAATGGAGAACATTCTCAAACGGACAGGACGACATCTATATCATCTGAGTAGATGATGGTTCCATAAAACCTGCTCCAATGTGTATAGATTTCCTCACATTGTGCAACACGAGGGGTTTTGTTGTAACCAAACCATGGTCCGGTAGACTAACAAGATTTCTGCAAGCATCTTTCAGGACAGCCCATGAGACCTAGGGCTCCTCCTACCAGGACAGGAAACATGTTACATACCCCCCTCCCCCACTACAGATAAAAGGGTGGTCCTCCAGGCCCCATGTCAGTTATTAGTGTTTCCTCTGGCTGGGGGGGGGGACATGTTTGTGGCACCTGGTCCCCCTAGGTCTCATGAGCAGGGGCTCTATATGGCCATTTGGGGTATGTTCCTAAACTTTTCCTCTGCCAGAAGCAGCACTCCACTAGGGAAGTTTGCTGGGTTTCTGTCCCCTGTCCTCAGTGTCTGGAGAGGGCCAGGACCAGGGTGATGTCAGGTCCCAAGCGCGGTGCATAGCACTATGGCTCAAGGTTCTTCCACAGTCGGTAACCCAGCACGGCGGTATCCTTTCCCAGCTGGTAGCATGGTTTGCACTGTGCAGGGGAAAGAGGAAGCTGTGGCACTTGAGGGGCGGAGCTATCGTGCTCCTAGCTGGCCCACAGGAAGTACACACCGAGGGTCACTTCCAGGGCATATGACATCATCAGGCACCGGCGATGCCGATTCCGGTCTCCATAAACGGCGTTAACAGGGGCTGCTGGAGTTCTATAGTGAGAAGCAGCGAGGCTGTGGACAACCTGAGGCAGGATGGATTCTTCTGCAGTACCTGAACAGGCAGTGGATGTGGTCCCCAGCACCTCACAGGTAAGCCTGGAGTGTTTTGTCACCCTTTTTGCGATTCTTGAGTGTTGCCTCCCCCCCTCTGTAGAATTGGGTGTAAGGGGACACATTTCCTCCTTTCTGCACAAGGTGTTTCGGAGTGATGGGTGGCTTATAGTTACATTGTGGGTCATTCATTTTGTCTTGCAGACCAAGACCCAGGACACGGCCCCAGCGCAGCCACCAAAAAGGAAATGTGCTATTTGCGCAAGAAAATTGAGCTCCTCATGGAGCAAAGCAGTTTGCCACACCTGTATAGAAGGCCTAGTAAAGGACAACCCGGTAGCCTCCTGTCAGAAAATGCTGACTTTGGTTAGAGATGAGCTTACGTCTACCTTTTTAGCTCATTTAAAACTCTGACAAGCTTCAGGCTCCCGCAGAGTGTTCATCTCCAATTTAGGGCTTCAGTCGGTAGCGCTCCACAGCGAAGAGAGTGAAGACTCTGAGGCTGAAGCCAGATCTACCCTTTCTTCTCCGGAAGAATTGGGGTCAGATACAGGGCCCATGGATGGAGAATCCGCTTGAGGTTTAAGTTATCTTTAGAGGATGTAGATGACTTATTAACCACTTCCCTACCCACCCATAGTCATATGACGCCCACAAGGTGGATCTCCCATCCTGGGTGGGCGTCATATGACGTCCTCCCATTCCCGGCCGCCTGGGGGACCGCGGCGTCGCTCGGGACCCGGTGCGAGTGGCCACAATGTCCGCTGGGCACCCACGATTGCCCGTTAAAACAACGGACCGTGGAGCTGTGTGTAAACGCACAGCTCCACGTCCTGTCAGCGGAGAGGAGACCGATCATGTGATCCCAGTACGGAGGAACACATGATCGGTCTCCTCCCCTTGAGTCCCCTCCCCCCCACAGTTAGAATCACTCCTACAGGGAATACATTAACCCCTGCAGCATCCCCTAGTGTTAACCCCTTCCCTGCCAGTCACATTTACACAGTAATCAATGCAATTTTATAGCAACGATCGCTGTGTGAATGGTTCCAAAAATGTGTCAAAAGTGTCCGTCAGTCACGAAAAAAAAATCGCAGATCGCCGCCATTACTAGTATAAAAAAAAATGCAATAAATCTATCCCCTATTTTGTAGAAGCTATAACTTTTGCGCTAACCGATCAATATACGCTTATTGCGATTTTTTTTTTATTTTTTTTGATTTTTTTTTTTTTTTTTTTTTTTTTTTTTTTTTTTTTTTTTTTTTACCAAAAATATGTAGAATACGTATCGCCTAAACTGAGTAAAAAAATAGTTTTTAAAAAAAAAAAAAAAATGGGATATTTATTTTAGCAAAAAGTTAAAAATATTGTGTTTTTTTTTTTTTTTTTCAAATTGTCGCTCTTGTTTATAGCGCAAAAAATAAAAACCGCAGGGGCGATCAAATACCACCAAAAGAAAGCTATTTGTGGGGGAAAAAAGGACGTCAATGTTGTTTGGGTGTAACGTCGCTTGACCGCGCAATTGTTAGTTAAAGCGACGCAGTGCCGAATCGCAAAAAGTGCTCTGGTAAGGAAGGGTGTAAAATGGCCCGGTGCTGAAGCGGTTAAAGGCTATCTATGCAACACTTGAGATGGAAGAGGAGGTACAATTGTCTAAACATTACCTTATGTACAAAGGATTGCATAGGAAGAAATCTAGAGTTTTCCAGTGCATAGTTCACTTCTTGATACTATCAAACTGGAGTGGGAAAATTCAGAGAAAACCTTTCTTTTCTGGTAACCTAAAAAGGTTTCCATTTGGTGAGGACACAGCGCAGCTGTGGAACAAGAATCCTAAGTTAGACGCACCTCATTCAAAAGTTTCAAAAAACTTGGACCTAGCGTTTGATGATATGGGCATGCTTAGGGACCCGATGGAAAAAAAGAGGGGATATCCCTCTTCACCGAGCCTGGGATTCAGCTGTTGGGAATCTTAAACCAGCTCTTGTTTCTACTTGTGTAGCCAGAAATTCGGAAGTATGGTTGACGCATATACAAACACATTTGTTGGCAGGAACCTCTAGAGAGCAGATTCTGAAATCTTTCCCTCTTTCGTGCAGTGGGGTTTTTAGCTGATTCTTCCGCAGAGTCGGTAAGAGTGCCATCTAGGACTTCGGCCTTAGTGAATTCGGCCAAAAGAAGTCTATGGCTTAAAACCTGTTCACGTGATGCTGCCTCAAAGTTGTGCCAATGTGGGCTTACCATAACAGGTGATCTTTTTTGGCCCAGGACTGCAGGAGGCACTGGAACGCACAGCCGATAGAAAAAAGGCTTTTCCAGAGAAAAAGCTGACAGCCAGAAATTATTTATTTCCTGGCCAAAGTAGGTCCTAGGGGAAAAGGACAATAGGCCCAAAAAACATTGGACAGGGCACAGAGGTAGAGTGAGCGTCTTGTTTAATCCTCCTCCTCAACAACCAGCCAAGCCACAGTCACTCGAGTCTCCCAGTGGGAGGAAGATGGAGGGACTTTCTCCCACAATGGGCAGCAGTCACCTCAAGTCCTTTCATCAGGGACCTAATGACCAAATGGGTACAGGCTGGAATTTTCTTGCCATCCACCAGAGCGATTATTGGTCACCCTTCCTCCCCCAAGATTGGGGAAAAAAGCGAGGGCTCTGGGTCTCCAAATTAAAGACTGGTTAGACCAAAAAGTCCTGTTCACTGGTCAGATCAGGGCAAGGGTTTTTATTCCCATATATTTGTCATCAGAAAGCCGCCAGGAAAGGTATCAGCTTATCCTGAACCTTCGGTCTCTAAACCGTTCAAATACAAGCACTTTCGTATGGGGACGGTGTTCACAATCAAAAACCTGCTTCACCCAAACTGCTTCATGGCCATGTTGGATTTGAGGGATGCTTACCTGCACATCCCTATCCATCCAGCCTTCCAAAGATTCTTGAGACTAGCAGACAGAACAGAGATTCGGCACTTTCAATTTCAAGCCCTCCCCTTCAGTCTGTCCTCAGCCACACGCATTTTTACAAAAGGTGTTGGGGGAGGCGCTGGCTCCGCTAAGGTTAAAGGCGATAACTATTTTCCCTTACCTGGACCACCTCCTGGTGGTGGCAGTCATACCAAAAGTTATTAGCGAATCTCCAGACTGTACAAGACTTCCTTCAATCCCTAGGCTGGTTAATAAACAGAGAAGTCTTAATTCCGGCCCAGAAGGTGACATATTTGGGGTACGACTTTTGCTCAGTAGACCAAAACGTTTTTCTCCCGCAGGAGAAGGTCTCAAAAATGATGCAAACAATGTCAGCCTTACAGACCAATCAGTTGGTCTCGCTGAGAGAGGTTTTAAGAGCAGTGGGTCTGATGACCTTGTGCTTTCCCGCAGTGCCATGGGCAAGGTTTCATCAACGTCCATTACAGCTGTTTCTTTTAAGGAACTGGAACGGGGACGCAAGTTTCCTGGAATCACGGGGTCTTGTTACCCACCAGGGTAAAAAGAAGCTTGTGGAGGTCGACAAACTTGCACCTAGCAAGAGGTCTACCATGGTATATTCTTATATCTTAGAGGGATCACTATGGATGTGAGTTCCTGGGGATGGGGAGCCCACCTCAACAACACAGTGGCACAGGGAGAATGGTCCTCAAGGGAAGCAAGAGCTTCATCAAATCAGAGAGCACTTCTAGCGGTTCAGAGAGCCTTGCAGACATTTCAGACAGAAATCAGGGGTCACAATGTCCAGATTCTATCCGACAATATCGCAGCGGTTGCGTACCTCAACAAACATGTGGTATGTGGAGTCGGATACTTCAATCTATTGCCCAGGAAATTTTATCATGGGCAGAAGGGAATCTAGGCTCAATTACAGCAGTGCACCTGAAGGGGGCTCTGTCTGGGGGGGAGGTGAAGAGAGGGTGGTGTCTGGGGGGGGGGGGGTGTAAAGAATAGAGGGGGTTGTGTAAGGAGTAGAGAGGGAAGGTGTGGGGTAAGTTGTCTCCCCTCCCCCCCTTGTACTTACAGATATTGTGAAATATATTCGTCCTCCAGTCATGTGACAAGGGCATAGAGACTGTACAGTGATGGAGAACGGCAGCCTTCCCTCACTGTACAGCGGTGCTCTCTATTGCCACCTGCAGGCTGGAGGGAGGAGAAACCTGAATCCTCTCTTCAGCTTTCTCCAGCTCTCCTGTCACCGGGGCTGAGCTGCCAGCGCGTGACCCATACCGGGGGGTTGGGGGGGGAACACGCACTTCCTCTGA